>JACAVU010000011.1:2765767-3065641 GCA_014183005.1 Castanea mollissima
TAATGGTAGTTTCTTGTCTACCAAGTAGATGATAAAGAAAGATACCGCAACTTGTTTGTTTTAGATTTTTACTTGTGCTTAAGTCTGTTATGGGTAGACTGAAATTATTTTACATCCCTAAAACGGTTATTCTACCTTGTTTTCTATCTATATTTGCTTTACTTTTAGAACTACTGCAGCTATATCTAGCACTTCTGAAATCTCGTGTTCCTCAGTACCTACATATACATAATCCATTTGTAACAACCTTTTTTATTTCTCTCAGTGGTATTACATTATTAAGGCATTTGGATTAATTTTGATGAAGCTTTCACACTCATTCCATGACTGTCTATTGTTCTGCATGCATGTTAAAGAGGTTTTTATAATATGCTTTGCCTTTCAGGTTGTTCAGGTTGCTGATTTTGGTTTTGCTGATTTTGGGGTTGCTAGAGTCAAAACTCAATCTGGAGTTATGATTGCAGAAACAGGAACATATTGGTGGATGGCTCCTGAGGTATTAATTTATTTTATATTAAATCAGAGAGCCACTAATTATAAGAAGTTGTTTGAAAGTGTTCCAATGTATACTGACATCTGCCTTTCCAAAATCTACATATTTTTTAATTATATTTGTTTTTTATGAAATTTTATGTGATGCTTCTTGTTGTGAGAACAGTATGGAATAGCTTATTACAATTTTCAATAACCATGGAGCCATTTTTGAATTTAATGTGTTATGTGGCTACTTTCATCGGGTACGAAGTTACTAAAATTTTCTTTCGAAGCCTGCTTATATTATCAATTTCAAGTGGAATGTGGGTGACAGTAGAGTAGTAAGTTGTTGTGTTGAGTCTGTTGACCAACTGGTAGAAAAGGAATCCATTTGAAATGGTGGGATAATGTTCTGCCACAGTTGCTAGGCCATGTGATCATATTGGATTGGCTTGCATTACATTGTTTTGGACTTCTTGGTCTACCATGATACTGATTTTCAATGCAACCAACATCTTAGACTTAATTTATAATATTGATAATGAATTTGGTATCAGGCCAGTGGCTGTAATACAAAACTATGTTTCCAAAATAAGCCTTGTGGATCAGTCAGGGGAGAAAAATTGTCTTTGAAATCCTGAATATTTTATCCTGGACATTCCAGGTTTTTCTGTGAAATCTTCTCTTTGGTGCTGGAAAGGATTGCTCATCCTTCTGTCATGTATGACTTTTTGTTAGATATGATTTTTTTTTTTTTTCTAGTTGTAAAAGAGTGCGAGGAAAAAAGAATTGGAAGGAAAAGAAAAAACAGATTTGATGAGAAGTGGCATACAAGAAAACAGCTAATAGCCATCTAAATTTCTTGCTGTATGAGTTTTGCTTTTTCTTATTATGAATCGATTTATAACTTTAATTATTTGCTTGGCAACAATTGTTTTCCATCTTCTATTAGGAGTGTTTTTCATCTTCTACCAGGAGAGTGATCATTTTGTCATTTTCTTACTAGAGTCATTTTTTGCATTGAAGGTTATAGAACATAAGCCTTACGATCACGAGGCTGATGTTTTTAGCTTCACAATTGTGTTATGGGAGCTACTAACTGGAAAGGTATTGCTTGGTAGTAGCATTTTTTTTCCTTAATTTTATTGAGTATATCTTGTTTCTTGCATTTGACCCCTTCAATTAATCAATAAAGTATCTCTTATTTTTCTTGCCAGCTTCCATATGAATACTTAACCCCATTGCAAGCAGCTGTAGGTGTGGTTCAGAGGGTAAACTAATTTCTGAACATCATTTTTGAATAAGTGTATTTACCATTTGCCAATGATGTCATGTTTGAACTATATTCAAATCATATTGATCAAAGCTCAAGCTTTGAGACCAGTTACCAAACTGGCTTAGTGCCTACCATTAATCAAAAATGGGTTGTCTTTATTTGATTGGATGAATATATCTGGTCGTGTAAACATAAATTACATTTTTCTTTTCCATGCTTTCCAGGGTCTACGGCCTATTATCCCAAGCACACTCATCCAAAGCTTGCTGAGCTGCTTGAGAAATGCTGTCAGCAAGATCCAGCATTAAGACCAGACTTTTCTGAAATTATAGAGATCCTGCAACAAACGGCAAAGGAGGTAAGTTCTTGTAATGAATGCACAACAGCTCTCGAGCATTTAACTCATACAATTTGTAGCTAAAATTTGCTATGTTCACGGAACAGGTTGGAGACGAAGGAGAGGGAAGGCACAAGGAGAAGTCATCTGGAGGGTTCTTGTCTGTTCTTAGAAGGGGTCATCACTAATGAAGACAGATAATAATTCAGTTAACATGGACCGTAGGATTTATCATGCAGACCATTTGTGACTCTTTACATTAGTACGTGCAGTATATTGTTCAAATGACCATCTTTTTCTGATCCTTTCTGGTATGTTTACCTCTATCCATTCTATTAACCGGCCATTCCCTTATAGATATTGTTATACCATATATCAATTTATAAGCAGGGGTAATGGTTTGGAGGAGAATAGTTGTAACCATTTACAGATCTTCTGCTGCTATATAATAAGAAATTACTGATTGGAATTTTTCTTTCATCAGTACTTGACTTTCACGAGTGATATGGTGTGTTCAACGGTAAATTGCATTAACACCTCCTGAACTTTCATGCTAATGCACTAAGATTTCCTAAACCCTTTTTTTTCACCGCTAATTTGGATGGAGCATGACAGACGGGCTAATATTAGAGGGGAAAAAGTTCAGGGAGGTGATAGTACGATTTACCCTCATTACGGAAACGAGAACAAAGAAATTTGGACATGTCCCCTGGTGCATGTACAGCCCCCTAGTAACTTCTTTTCGGTGGCTCTCACTATATATACTTATTAAGCTGCCTATAGAAAATGGCATAAAGAAAGGTCTCTATGGTCGAGATGGATGCAGGGACAGTGCAAAGAGATAGAGATGAAACCATGTTTTATGGTTCGCCAGGATTCTCTATGCCATTGGAGGTCCAATTTTTTGGTAGCTACTTTAACAGACAATACAGCAAATTTGTCCCATTCTTATCTGCTTTAGTGTTGGGTCTACTAGTTCATGTACACACTTGAGATCAGGGTATTGCAACCTGATGCAATATCTCATTTCCCTCGCAAAATATTCTCACATTTTTACTTTTTAACTTTTACTCTTTTTCTTTTCTTTAATTTTTTTTTAGGCGAAAACACGATTTTGGTCTCTATATTTTGGATTACAATCAATTTGGTTTCTTATATTTTCAACTTACAACCAATTTGGTTATTACCATTAACTCACTAACGAAAATTACTTACATGGAAAATGGTTTACATAAATAGCATGTCTAATAATAAAATATAAAATGATTGCTGACGTGTCTAAATTTTATTGGCCACATCAATTCTTACATAGCAAAAAAAAGGTCACATCAACTTTTTAAAATACCTGTCTTTTCTTTACCCTTTTTTTGCTTTTATTTTTGTTACAATTTTTTAACCATAGTTTTTTTTTAATCTTGGAGCATTCACAGCAATGAATCTAAATAGCTATATAGCTATTTTAGCTTCACCAAAACACAAAAAATGCTCTACAACAATGTATGTAAATCTAAGTTTTTTAGGTTCAAGTTGTCGTACGAAGCTACTTTTAGCTTCGCACGGAAGGTGAAGCTAAAACTTTAAAATATTTTTTTAATTCCTACATATATTAAAATAATATTTCTTTACTTATTTTTTTATTCTTTATTCTTTTCTCTATCTGTCTATCGCTCTCATTCTCTCCCTCTCTCCTTAGATCAGCTCTCAAGCTCAGACTTTCGCCGGCCTTTCCCTCGCCTTTTCTCATTTCTACCGTTTCTCTGAAGCTCACCATCGCCAAAGTTCCACCGCTAACCCATCTCCACAAAGAAAAAACTCTCACCGGCCGGCCCACTCGCTAATTCAGCTCTGTTCACTCCTCACCGGCCGATCCACTCTCTACCGAAGCCTTCCACTCTCCATTCACTCCTTTCTGTGGGAATTTTTTTGGGTTCATGGAATTTTTCTAGTTTTGGATTGTTGGGTTTGTGATCAAAGCTCTGTGGGTTTTATTTTTGTGGTTGTGGGTTGATTTTCACGAGTAGTTTTGGGTTGATTTTGGGTGTTGTGTTGGCGGTAGGAGTAAACTGTGGGCAGGGTGGTGGTGGTGGGCTTTATGAAGTGGTGGTGGCGGTGGTGGAATGTATTATTTTATTGTAGTAGATATATTATTTTATTGTGATGTTTATATTATTTTATTGTGTTGAAAGCTAAAATACATCTACTACTGCCATATGTTTTGGAAAATAAGTAGGTAAAATAGATAAAATAACTTTTTGTGGTGTCAAATAGCTAAAAAAAATAGCTCGACTGCAATGGATCCTCTAACCAATTTTATTTTTTATGTTCTTATAGTTTCTTAACAAATAGTCTTTTTCTTTCTTGCAATTTCTTTGTATCGTAATAGTGATCAAGTCCAACAATGGCATATCAAGCAATAGAGCCAATCTCGTACTAGAGGCCGTACCGATTTGACTAGTGGAACGATATATTTCAGTACCAATCAATACTGGTGTACCATTTCGAGTTTACCGTTATTTTATATTTATATTTATATATATGTGTGTGTGTGTGTGTGTGTGTTATAATAAAATATAAAAGTTTACCATAAAACATTATCTCAATTTCAAACAAATTATTCATAGTTTTAGACTTTAACATCAATTAAAAAAAAACACAATATAAAAAATAGAAAGTTTAATTGTTCATTTCATACTAAAAAAACAAATAATACTAATAAGTTAATGCAAATAAGTTACCATGCTGCCCTTACAAAATTCAAAAATTACAAAACTAAAAAAAAAATTATGTACCGGCCGGTATTACCTGAAATTAGCCGGTATGGTCGGTATTTAAACCGATATAAAACGTTAACATTTCGATACCGGTATATGTACCAGTACGATATCAACTCCCTTGATATCAAGTATCAACATAGAGTACATTGATTCTAACTTTATTTGGCTTTCAATCACCGCAATTCTTTTGCCATTAAGTTTAAACTATAATCCAAATTCAAACAAATCCCCAAACCCAACGCCTCCACACAACGATCCAACAAACTCAGATTCACCACAACCCCAATGGTGCAACGGCAGCACCACCACCACCACAATCCCAGATCTAGCTTATTCCAAGCCAAATCCACGACTTAGTTCCTAGAGTTAGCCCAAGCTTACGAATCATCTCCAATCTTAAATCTTCTTCTCCGATCAGATCCACCAAACCTAGAGTCATTGATTTCACTCCCAACTCAAAGATTCCTGATCTCTTCTCACTCTTCTCCAAAATTGTCTATTCTTGATTTCGTTCTTAATGATGCCCATGATGTAGGTGTTGAAAGTTGTGGACTAAAGAGACTTATCGAGTTGTTGCGACGGAGCTTGCAGATGGATGGCGATGGGCGACTCAAATAGTGGTTGCAGAGAAGGCTTGGGGATAGAGTTAATGGTGTATGGATTGACTTTGCCGATCGTTGAGAATTGAGTAGTGAGAAGAATTAAGGTAGAAGAGAGGGAAAGAGAAACTAAAGAATAAAATTGCAGAGATTGTGAGAGAGTTGAGAAAATAAAAAGAAATCCCGTTTAGTTAAAAAGATTATAAGAAAATTTTTAAAAATGGTAAATAAAAGCTGATGTGGCTTTTTTTGCTATGTAAGAACTGATGTAGCCGATAAAATTTAGACACGTCAGCATATCATTTTATATTTTAATATTAGACATGCCAACTATGTAAACCATTTGCCACACAAGTAATTTTCATTAGTGAGTTAACGGTAAGGACTAAATTAGTTGTAAGTTAAAAATATAAGAGACCAAATTAACTGATACCAAAATGTAAAGACCAAATTGACTGTTGTTAATGCCCACTTTGGCAAGGAGGCCCAATAGAAGGAAAAAATTCAACAGTATGGGAGGAAAAAGAGTTAGTAAATTAAGAAGAAAACCATTAAGCCTGAATGACATGAATAATGGATCATACGCCTAGAAAATAACAAATGGACCTTAAAGAAAGCAAGCGGGCCTAAAGGAGCCCAAAGAAAGAAGTAGTAAACCCATGGGCATTATGAGAAATGGAAAGCAAGGAAGGATGGGCCAAAGAGGCCCGAAGTAATGAATTAAGTAAGTAAAGGGTTGGTGGGAAAGCCCATAAATCTCAAAAGTAAAGGATATGGTAATTTAGGTCGAGGAAGCCCAAAAAACTTAGTAAAAGCCCATGGGAATAAAGAATTGGAATGGGCCGAGGATGCCAAAAGAAATGAAATGGGCCAAGGATGCCCAAATGGAGGAAATGGGCCAAGGAAGCCCGGAAGCAATGGAATAGGCCAAAGAAGCCCAAAAAAGCATGAATACTAACCCAATGATAATCTTGGGTCACTGGAATTAAGTAAAGGGAAAACATATAGCAAGCCCAAAAGAGGCCTAGCAAGCACGGGTTAAACAATAGCATAGTAGGAATGATAGAATGACATGACAGAAATGCCAACAAACCCGCGAAAGGGGTAAAGAATGGACTAGAGAAGGAAAAACCCACAATCAGGCAAGGCCCAGCCTAGGAAGGAAGTGAGACATAAAGAACAAAGGCTCAAAGACTCATTCACGCCACAAGAGGTTAAGAATGAGCATCAGAATGTACAGACAAGCCTTCAAGTCATGGCAAACGCATGAGCAGCAGACAAGTTATGGACACACATGGAAGTGGAGAACGCATAAGGCTCAGGCACCATTAACGTGTACCCAGCCAATATAGGAGTAGTGGGTTATGGGTCAGAGGTAAGAGAGGGTATGGTCTGGCAGTGGGGAGAAGGGGAGAGCCTATTTTGGGATTCCCACTCAAACTCTTTTGGGGGGAAATGTCATGCTAGGATGACATACCACCCAAAAGAGAGAAAGATGAGTTAGAATCACTAGGTGCACGCCATGAGGGATAGTGAGAGAGAATACGCACCCTTATCCGAATGGGAATGCCACAGTAAGCAAGCAAAAAAAATAAGACTCTTTGTCTCGTAATGCCACAGTGGTGGCTGGGCAGCTGACATACTAGTGGGTGGTCTGGAAGGACACTCACGCCCAGATAAAAGCAGTTAAGGGGGTAAAATAGTAAAAATTCATCACGGCAGGAAGTATAAAATGGTCCTCTGCTATGCACAAGGAAAAACAACAAAAAGGGGAAAAGAGAGAACATAACAACACCACGGAGTACTAGGAAATAGAGAAAGAAAAAGTAACAAAACAAGAGAGTGAAAACACTTAAAAAGGAAAAAGGAATTCGAAAGAAAAACAGAGAGTAGGCAAGAGTGTGATAGCAGGCATGCACCAATAGGCTAATCTCTTCTCTCCCTCTAAAAGTCTGCCCTCTAGCAAGGATTAAGGAATTTAAGGATAAGTTATTTAGGTTCATTCTCTCAAAGTGAGTAATTTCCGTGGCAGAATCCCTCTGTAAGGTTACCCGCATTGAAGAGTGGTTCCCTTCTTGGACTTAACTCCATAAGGAAATCAAGGATGGCAGACTGACTATTATTCCTTTCATTTTATTAAGCATCAGTGTTATTTCCTTTTCTTTATTATTATCATCTTAATTATATTGCATTTATATTACTGCATTGTTTCTTCCTTTATTTCATTTAGTATTTCCTATTTTCTGGCTAACAGTAAGTGCATTTCCTTTCATTGTTGTTATATTATACCTGCTTGCCATAACTCTTTTGTAACAATTCCCTCTGCCATGGGCATGTGACCAAAATTTTAGTAAAGGGGTTTTAGTTTATGTATAAGCCGGTTTGGGGTGTGTTGCAGTCAAGTCGGTCTTGACTCTCCTACCCAGAACCATTAGGCCATAGCATGCAGCCTAGCCTAGAGTTACAAAAAGGCCCAGCACAATTGTAACCCTAAAATGTAGGGACCAAAATAGTGTTTTTGCCTTTTTTTTTATTCAATGGTTGAGATTAAGGGTGTGTTCGATAGAGTGGATTTTAGGGAGAATAAAAAAAATGAGTTAAAATTGTGGTGGGCCTTTTTTGCAACTGCAGGCTGGGCTGTCTCCTGCCACGTTACAGCCCAATGGTTCTAGGTAGAAAAGTCAGGACTGGCTTGACTGCAACACATCCCAACCCAGCTTGTGCACAAGGTAGAGCCCCTTTGCTAAGACCTTGGACATGCACCCATGGCAAAGGAAACTGTTACAAAAAAGTTATGGCAAGCAAGTGTAATATGACAATAATAAAAAGAATATACTTACTATCAAATAGAAAACAGAAAAGCTAAATCATGATCTTAGTAAAGGAAAAAGTAGTGCAGCAATATAAATGCAGCATAAATGAGTTAATAACAATAAATAAAAGAAAATAACACTAATGCTTGATCAATAAAATAAAAGGAAGAATGGTCAGTCTGTCGTTCTTGATTTTCTATGGAGTCAAGTCCAGGAAGGGAACCACTCTTCAATATGGGCAATCTCACAAGGGAATCCTACCATGGAAATTAGCCACTTTGAGAGAATGGGCCTAAATGGCTTATCCTCAAATTCTTTAATCCTCACTAAAGAGTAGACTTTTAGAGGGTGAGAAGTAAATAGCCTATTGGTGCATGCCCACTATCACGCTCTTGTTTACTCTCTATTTTTCTTTTTAATCTCTTTTTCCTTTCTAAGTTTTTTGTTTTCCTTCCTATCTTTCACGCCATTTCTTACTTCTTTTTCTCCTCCATTCTCCCTTGTTCTGTTGCCCCTCATCGTGTGCACAGCTGAGGCCCCTTTTATATAGTCTATCGTGGCAAGTTTCTACTATTTTACCCCTTAATCATTTTTGTCCTGGTATAGGTGTCCTTCCCAGACGACCTGTGTTGGCCATGCCACATCCCATTCCCAAACAAAAGAGTCTTATTTTGTTTTCTTGCTCAACGTGGCATTCTCATCCGAATAAGAGTGGGCATTCTCTCTCACTATCCCCCATGTCGTGCACTTAGTGATTCCAACTCATCTTCCCTCTTTTGGGTGGTACGTCATCCCAGTAGGACATTTTTTCCAAAAGAGCTTGAGCAAGAACCCCAGAATAGGCTTTTCCCTTCTCCTCACCGCCAGACCATACCATTTTTTACCTCTGACCCATGACCCACCATTCCTGTATTGGCTGGGTACAACTTGGTGGTGTCTGAGCTTCGTGCGTGCTCCACTTCCATGTATGTCCATAGCTTGTCTGTTGTTCATACGTTTACCATGACCTAAGGCCTTGTCTGCACGTTCTGCTATCCATTCTTGACCTCTTGTGGCGTGGATGAGTCTCTGAGCTTTCATTCTTTATGTCTTACTTCTTTTTTAGGCTAGATCTTGCTTAATCGTGGGCCTTCCCTTCTTCAATCCATTCTTTACCCTCTTTGCGGGTCAGTTGATACTCCTATCATGCCATCTCATTGCTCCTACCATGCTATTATTTGACTTGTGCTTGCTAGACCTCTTTTGGGCCTACTGTATACTGTTTTGGGCTTCCTTGGCCCGTTTCATCGCTTTCGGGATTTCTTGACCCATTTTATTCTTTTGGGTATCCTCAATCCATTTCATTTCCTTGGGCATCCTCAGCCCATTCCAATCCTGCATTCCCATGGGCTTTTGCTAAGTGGTTTGGGCTTCCCCAGTCCAAATTACCATATTCTTTACTTTCAGGGTTTATAGGCTTTTCCACCAACGCGTCGTTACTTAGTTCCTTCCTTGGGCTCCTTCAGCCCATTCTTACTTGCTTTCCATTTCTCATAATACCCATTGGTTTACCATTTCTTTCTTCGAGCTCCTTTGGGCTTGCTTACTTTCTTTGAGACCCTTTTGCTATTTTTTAGGCCCATGGTCCATTATTCCTGTCATTCGAGTTTAATGGTTTTCATCTCAATTTACTAATCCGTCTTCTTTATTCCCTCTTATATTGTTGGGCTTCTTCCTATTATTAGGCCTCCTTACCAAAGTGGGCGTCAACAAAAATGAAGAGGGAACACTTTTTGGAGGGTGTTTAGTTGGAGGGGAAAAGGGAAAAAAAAAAAGGTAGGGCTCAAGTGTTTTCTCCTCGAGCTCACCAGAAAGTTTTCTCCCCGAAATGGAGAGAAAACTGTTGGGAGAGTTTGATTTATTTATTGACCAAAATGCCAATGTGCACTTGCACATGGGCTTTTATCTAGTATGCAATACGCTGGCCTTTCTTTTTCTTTTTTTCCTGTTATTAGGCCTCCTTACCAAAGTGGGCATCAACAAAAATGAAGAGAAAAAACTTTTTGAAGGGTGTTTAATTAGAGGGGAAGAGGAAAAAAAAAATGTAGGGCTTAGGTGTTTTCTCCCCGAACTCACCAAAAAAATTTCTCCTCGAAATGGAGAGAAAATTGTTGGGAGAGTTTGATTTATTTATTGACCAAAATGTCAATGTGCAATTGCACATGGGCTTTTGTCTAGTATGCAATACGTTGACTTTTTCTTTTTCTTTTTTTCCTCCTTCCTCTTGACATTGCCTTTTTTATTATTATTTCATGAGGCATGACGTAACAGTGTTTTATATTATTATTACTATTTTTTTGTTTAACTTAAAGTGATTTTTTTTTCTAAATATGGTTTTTATTTTTTACTAAATTTGGATGATTTTTTTTTGAGTTACTTTTTTATTTTAATTGAGCATCATTATTTCAACAAGAGTATATGAACAAATTTATACAAACTCATTTTTTTCATCTTTTTACTTTTCCACTCCTAACCAAGCAAAAATGAGGGAAATCAAAATCATTTCTATCCTCCCACTTTTCTATCCTCTCATCATTTTCTACCTTCCCACTTTTCCACTTTTCCAACTAGACCAACTGTAAGGGTGTGTTTGTTTGGAGGTGAAATAGGATAGATGGAAAACTTTGGAGAGAGAATGGGAAGGAAAACTTTTTTGGTGACTGTTTGGTTGGAGTGAGGGGAGGGGAAAAAATTGGTGGGGTCCAAGTGTTTTCTCCCCGGCCCACGAATATGTTCTCTCCCCAAAATGAAGAGAAAACTGAATGGGAGGAATGTAATAAGTAAATGACAAAAATGCGCATTTGCACTTGCACATGGGCTTGTCCAATTCTTTGCGCTCTTTTTTTTTTCTTTTTTTCTGGTCTGGTCTGTACGTTGCTTCTTCCCCCCCCCCCCCCCCTCCCCCTCCCCCCTTTTTTATGTTTGGGCATTGCCTCTTACTTTCTTTCTTCTTCTTTTTTTTTCCTTTTTTCTTTTGATTCCCTAAGCAAGCTTCATCCAATTGCTCTTCTTCTTCTTCTTCTTCTTCTTTCCTCTCTTGTACTTTCTTTTGTGATTTTTTTTTTTTACACGTAATTTTTTCTTTTTCTAGATATGATTTTTATTTTCTAATAAATTTGTGTGATTGCTTTTTTTGTCACTTTTTTTTGTTTTAACAGGGTACATGAGTATATTTATACAAACACATTTTTTCTATTTCTCCACTTTTCCACTCCTAACCAAACAAAAATGTGAGAAATTCAAATATTTTCTATCCTCTCATTTTTTTACCCTCCTACTATTTCCTATCATCTTACTTTTTCACTCATCCAACCAAACGGAAACTAAAAGTTTCTTGTTCAACTCTCAATCTCAATCTCAATCTCAGCCATCAATAAATATTGCATAGGTACTTGGGAACTACTAGCTTCATGTCTCCATGTTAGATCAGCTGGTGTTAGGTTTAGTGGGCTCTGGCCCCTCTTGGCTCGGCTTTATGTAAATATTAAAATTTTGCAAATTTGGGATTGGTCTGGCCCAGATGTTTGACTCTATATTCAAGCCCATAATATAATCTATGACTAAATGAACTCATTGGATTTGTCCTATTTTTCCTCAATAAAATAAGCAAGCACCTAACATGAGTTGGGCCCACAATTTTATCAAGCTTAGTTGTCTAGCTTTACCAACTTGACTTGAATCAATTAATCTAATCACAAACTATTTTGTAGTCTGTACTAGTATTGTCATAACGGTGGATACTATTATATGGGATTGATGTGTAATATAGATCGCAATCAAACATGCTTTGTTTTCTTTCTTGTCTTGGACTAAAGACAGTGATATATAGTATATATGTTATAAAATCTGCATTGCTTGACTTCAAATAATGTGCTTTATATCTTACTATCCATGTCAATCACAATAATACTAAATTGCATGGAGTTTAAGCACCTAATAATTTGTACTTTCACTTATACTTGTAGATTTGTATTATAGTTCTCGTCATAACAGATATTATTTGAATAATTATTATAAAAAATGAGTTTGATTTACTTTTAATATTTTTTTATTTTAAATACATAATAGTAGTGATATATATATATATATATATATATATATATATATATATAATAAAATCTGCATTGGCTTGACTTCAAATAATGCGTGTCATATGCTCCACTATTCATGTTAATCACAATAATACTAAATTGGCTGGAGTTTAAGCACTCAATAATTATGCGGTATTAGCTTTCACTTGTACTTGTAGATTTATCATATCCTCGTCATATCAGATATTATTTGAACAATTATTATAAAAAATGTGTTGGTTTATTTTCAATACTTTTTTAAACTGAAGGTCTCCTTTTATTTTAAATATAAAATAGTCAGTAGTAGTGAGTATCTCATATTTAACTTACCTCTAGTACTTCTTTAAAAGGAATCTCATTTTGTTTTAATAAGAGATTGTCACATTACCCACTAACTAAATAAAATGTGGAGATTAAAAATCTCTACCGCTTGTCATTGTATATTTAAAACAAAATGACATATTCAATTAAATAAGTACTAAAGGTAAGTCAAACTTGAGTATCTCTATCTTTTATTTAGTAAATGGGTAACATTACAGTTTCTCAAAACTCATAACAAAAAATTAGGCTAAAATACAAAACTAACTCTCTAACTTTCTTCAAAGTTCATTTCAATTCTCTAACTTTGCTTTTGTTTATTTCAGTTCTCTAAGTTTCAAATTTATTCAATTAAGGTCTTTCCGTTAACTTTTGTTAAAATTTTTTGAAAAAAAAAATCGGGAAAATACCGTTCAATCATTACTTGAATTTTTTTAATTTAAAAAATTTAAGAAAATTTTATAAAATTGAAAAATTAACCACAACATATAGCAAAAGTTGATAGAAAAGCCTTAATTGAATAAATTTAAAAATTAAAGGACTGAAATGAACAAAAGCAAAGGTAGATGACTGAAATAAAATCTAAAAAAAATTAAAAAGTCAATTTTGCATTTTACCCAAAAAATTAAGATTATGATATTACCAAAAAAAATTAAGACTATGAAAAATTTTGTGCAGTCAAATGACTCAAATTACCAATATTTTAAGGAAAATGCTAACGAATGCCCTTAGGAAATTGGTTAACAATCTATTTAAAGAAAAAATTTATAAGAAAAAAAATAATTAATATTTTGATAACTTTTTTTATTTCCTATAAAAATAGTGGTAAAACTTTTTTAAAATGAATTGTTAATCAATATCTTAGATATTCTAATTAAAGTGAAAGCCTTACGTACCCTCGGAGAACCCCCACCAAATCTCTAATATATTATGGTACACGTAACAAAGATTGCAATAACATTGGCACAAATAGCGCCATGATTGTAGTTAAACAACTATTATACTGTGACATAGTGGTTACTGGTTAGTTGTAGAAAGAAAGAATGGTCGCTTTCTTTTGACTCGTGGCATTGCATATGGTCGTTGATTGTATGAAAGTGTCACTAACATGTCATCCAAAAGTGATCTCGTAGTTTTTATAGACATTAATGTCGTAGTGGGACACGTAAGCCTCACTTTAGGAGGATTTTGCGCGCGAAGGTCGGTATTTTGCGTTTTCCGTGTTCCCACAATGCCCTTGTTGATTCCAGCTGTTTACAGTAACAACCCGATGCAAAATTTGCAATTGGTAGGAAAAGAAATAGTGGGAAACCAAGAAGAGAGTACAAAAGAAAAAGTTTGATGGGCTGTACTAAACTAAACTCATCATACTCTGGGTCTATTTAGATCAAATTTAGTTAAAGATTAAAAATTAAAAATTGTAATAAAATAATTTTTAAATATATGAATAGTATTGAAAGATCTATTTTTAATAAAAAAATTATTGAAAAAGTACGTGAACAGTGCGCGCACTACCCATTTGTCCCCCGCAACAGAAACGACAAAAAAAAAGGCAAAACACAGCCAACAAAACGCTGGATCCAACGGGCAATATGTCTATTTTTTTTTTCTACCCGATGCCCGGGTCAGTTATGTGGATTTTAACTAATCTTTGCTCTTGATGGGAGCTTGTTGTTGGCCACAAAATTTTCAACTGCTAGGACTCGAATTGGAAGCAAACTCAATCGAACTTAGAGCTTTACCCAATGATAGACAAGCCACTGGCCATGCTTGGTGGTTGCTATATCCATTATTAAAATTACATTTTTTTTTCCCTAAAATTGATTACAAAGAGAAGAAAAGAAAAACTTCAAAGGAAGATTGACTATTATGTTTCATGTGTTAAAAAGTTGCATCTTGCATGAATGTGTTTTTGTGTGAAGCCTCACAAACATATGAAATCCGTGTTGTGCTATATTTAGTATTTAACGGTTTCACAATATTTCACTTTGCAATTTTGTTTTAGCTTACATTAGGAGACCTAATAAACAACAAAATACAGCAAAGCATTTAGGGCTATAAACGAGCCAAGCTCAAGCGAGTAGTGCTAGTTTAAGCTTGGCTCGTCAGTAAAAATCAATGCTTAAGCTTGGCCAAAGCTCAAGACAAACCTAAATATAATGTTTGAACTCAAGCTCGTGGGAAAACCCAAAAGCTTGAGCTCAACTTGGCTTGGCTTGATAAATTAATCAAGCCAAGCTCAAGCTTAACATCAAGCTCAAACTCAAGCTCAAGTCAAGCTTTTTTGCTTTGGATCTAACAAAATTGCATTATCAAGTGCTTAAATTTGCTCAAATTTCCAACAATCAAGTAAACAAAAATAAAAAAATATAGACTCATTTGTTCATGCTTCTAATTCCACCTGTGATTAGCAATTGCTCAAATTAAAACTTTACATAATTAAATCTATCCTTCATACTTCCTTGTCTCTAGCTTTAATATTTGTTCAAAATACAAATCTTAAATCCACATTTGTCATCTGTGCAGCTATAATCTTCAAAAAAAAAAAAAAAAAAAGACTCTCTTGTCATGACATTTCAAAAGTATCCATATCATCATATGCTAAACACCATGCCATTAACAAAAAGAATATTTAGTTTTTTAAACAAAGACCATCTATCATTCACAAATCTAGGTCTTTCTACACCAAATCAGAATATATTCCATCGAAAGGTCTTAATATGCACCAGATCAGAAAACCAACAACCTGCATACAAAACAACCAAAAAAATAAAAAGACATTAGAAGTTATAAGGGAAGATGATAATTATAGTCAATATTCAGTAACTTAGAGAAAATTAACTTTACATTATTATAGTTGTAGTATCAATATGCACCATATCACATAACATGCCTTTTGCAAATATAAGAAAATCATATAAAAGACCATTATCAAATAACAAAGCACATACCAATTACACACTCTTGCAAACACAGAAAACTAACATCCACAACAAAAAATCCTTCAACTCATTATCCTTCCAACTGCATGTAAAAGCAATATAAGCTTTCAAGAACATTATAAAATAAAAATAAAAACTATAAAAAAACATCTAGTGAAAAAAAATACACACACACATACTAAATAATACACTTAAGATAGCATCATTTTGGAAAAGGTATGACTATCTCCGTGATGCTAGTAGACCCCGGTTCAACCTACAAAAAAAAATTAGAAGTTTTAGATTCCAAGTCTTTGTTACAATAGACAAAAATTTAAATAAATTTAAGTTGTTTTTTGGGAAAAGAATTAATAATTGTGATGAACACTTACTTTTGATTGTTCTTAGTTTTGTAAGAGGTCAAACCAATCACCCCCACAAAGTAAAACTTATACAGTTTTTGTTGATAAAGAAGCTCGATACATATCAATTACTTGCAGAGAATGCAAATTTTGAAGCTACTGTGGTGATGGGGATGGAAAGTATGTCAGATGTCATTTTTGAGAGAATAAGAATTTTAGGTTGTTAGCCTTCCACCACTCCAAAGCATCAAAATTTGTCTGAATCATCCAAGCATAAAAATACACCTTCTTCCAAGTACACATCCAAATATGATTTTGCTGGTTGTATGTTATTAGCATTTCTAACAAACTGATCAAACTCTATTCTACCTCTAGTTTTAAACTTTGAATGATTGCCACCAATACTACTACTACCTTCAGTGGATTTAGATGCACTTTGTCCAGCATTGCTTGAAGTATAATCCACATATATTCATTATAAAGTTGATATAAGGAATCATGAACACGATCAATGTTTCTAGTTACTTCCAACCCTTTATAGATCTTTGGAAAGGAAAAGTTTATCAAAGTCATTTTGAACTGAGGATCTAACACAGCAGCTATGGCCATTAAAAAGTTGCATTCATCCCAATATTTGTCAACTTTAACTTCATCTTACATGCCATAGCACTAATATAACCATTTTCATCAAGTAACTTCTTATTTAAAACTTCTTTTATCTTCCAAACCTCAGGAAGGAATATTTGTAGTTGGATATTCACTTCCTTATATGACATTTGTGACTTCTTCAAAAAGTGATAAAATTGCACGCATGTTCTGTCCTATCTCAATCTTCATTACTAGCAGCCAATTATACTCCGCATCTCTAACTTTGTACCTAGGGAACACCTCTCTAAACTCCAAGGCAGCAACCAACATTGCATATGTTACATTCCAATGTGTAGGACAATCTAAGATCAACTTCTTGGATGGTAATTGCAATTGCTTTGCAATCTCACCAAACTTTATGAGACGAGCTTCTGATGCAATTAGATACTTCACACTTTCACAGACATTTTTAATCACCGTTTCAATCTTACTCAACCCATCTTGTACCAACAAATTAATGATATGTGCACAGCAACGTACATGAAAGATCTTACCACCCAACATGAGCTTCCTTTTGATAACATTTTTCAAAATTTTTACAGCTGCATCATTGTTGTTAGCATTCTCCAAGGTTATTGTACACACCTTGTTTTCAAGCCCCCAATCAAGCAAAGACTTAAAAATAGCATTAGAAATTACAACTCCGGAATGTGGAGGTGGTACATCACAAAAATTTATAATTCACTTTTGTAATTTCCAATTAGAGTCAACAAAATGACAGGTGAGACACATAAACCTAATTTTTTGTTCAGATTTCCAAATATCTGTAGTAAGGCTAACTCTATTGACACTACCAAGCATAGTCTTCAATTTTTTCTTTTCCAACTCAAAAGTAGAAATGCAATCATTCTTTGGAGTATTGCGTGAAATTTTCTGATACTATGGAGTAGCAGCTTTCATAAAAACATTAAAAACCTCATACTCCATCATATTAAAAGGATATTCATGCATAAGGATCATATGTGAAGCCTTTTCCCTCACCTTGGCATGGTCATACTCAAAGTTTGCTATTGCCACGTCACTTTCCACGCCACTTTCTTTTACAACTAACTGTTTTTGCTTCTTATCAGTTATTTTATGACTTATACAACCTTCAAGTGCCTATGGTATTGTGTTGTTGCACCATTATTACTATAGGCAAGTCTTTTAAGGTAGTGAATACATAGAACCTTTTTTGTTCCATTAGGAAGAATACTTTCATCAATTCATTCCAAATCACAGAAGTCTTTTTTTCCTTTTCTTTTGTTCAAATGGTTTTTCTTCAAGTTTGACATCATTATTTTTTAAAGATTCTTCATTCTCATCAATATTAATTACTCCATCTAGATTTTCAATAGCAAGAGCATCCATATGTTGACTCTCCACTTCACAAATCTAAATAAATTAACATTCCAAAACATATATGAATAAACAAGAAATTAAATTTGATATCCAAAAACACATAGTACATAGCACAAAACAAAGCTAAGTATAAAGAAAGTATAACATTTTTAGCAACTAACCACCAAGGACTCTGCACCTTAGGAAAGAAAAGCACAAACCCATTCCAAACTACATACCAGACTCCACAACCACAATCCACTAATTACAATTAAGTTATTATCAAATGAATTCAACCAACAAGATTTTTCTAAGCTAATAGAAATTTCATAAACAATCATAACTTGAAAATCAAAACGATTTTGCAATATCAAAAAACTATAGTGCAAACAACTATAAAAATATATAGAAATTTTTTAAACATGAAAATTTACCTATGGTGAAGAGACTGTAAACGTCTTGAGGATGGAGGTAGAGAGCGAAGATGGTAGTGATGCCAAATACTACACTGGATCTAGAGTTGTTGTCAGAGCTCTTTGCACATCCACTAGAACCCTTAATCACATGGTGATTCGGTAAACACAAGACTCTAAATCCTCTTTGCTAGCATCTAAATCTTCCAAATCTAGGACTTGTTCATTTGTTGCAAAGAGATATAGGGCAAATTTGCTGGAATTTCTTGGCAGAGAGAGTGAGCTGATAAATTCTTTATGAAAATTTGGAGAAAAGAAAGAAACTGATGATAAAAAAGAGAAAAATTGAAACTTCTCAAAGAAGCTTCGGTCTTTCCAAGAGAGTCTAAGAGTTTTAGGTTGCAGACTGCATAGGATAGACATGGACTCATTGAGTGAGAATTGCGAATTTCAGTTTGAATAAAACTAAATTGAGTTTTTATTTTTTATTTTTTTATTCAATGATAGAACTAATTGTGAAGTTTTGGTAGAGAGAAGAAACTAAACTGTATTAAGATATAGTGTATTCATATTGAAAGGATACTTAGTAAATGACTAAACTAGTAATTGTAATACACGAAAATAATAGGAAAAGACAACAAAGGGACACCTAAGATGGTGAAGTCTAGCTGTATGCTTGAAGTATTACTGTACTAGAGAACTCTAGAAGTGGATATTGAAAAGTCTAGAAAAAGCGTGAATTAGTAAAAGTGAAGTCTCCAGTTTTTTTTTAAAAAAGAAAGAAAAAGACTTAAAGTAATGGGTACTGAAAAGTGGTCTTATGTGGAAAATTTTATTATTAAAATATGTAATGTAACAATATTTAGTTTATTTAGCAAATATATATCAAGTCTTTTATCAAGCTATACACGAGCTTAAGCTTGACTTGTGTTGTATTGAGCCGATTGTTCACGAACAAATTTTTTTACTTACGCTCGGTTTGTTTATCAAACAAGTCGAAAACTAAGGCTCAATTTTGGTTTTATTTATAAACAAACAAACATAAATGAGCATTTTATTGAGTCGAGCCCGAGCTGTTCACGACCGACTTAGTTAGTTTATAACCCTAAAAGCATTTGATAACATGCAAACCTAATTTAAGAAAAAGTATATTATTTTCATAATTTTCAAGTTACTCAAGTACTTGTAATGATTGAATTGCAAGTTAAAATTTATTAAAAATAGCTATTTCTTGTAAATTGGGATTTGGTAAAAAGTAGCAGTAATAGTAGCACTTAAGTAGGAAAATGATAGTCTTGCGACTTGCCAGTAACAAAATTTCTTAATTGGGTATTTCGAAAATATTGGGTTTAGTAAAAATTAGTGGTTGTAGGCCAAGTAGGTAAGTGATAGTATTGCAGAGTGACAAATTTTTTTTCTTAATTCGGTATTTCGTAGCATAATGACAAAGTATTGGGATTAAAAAAGAAAAAAGCATAATGACAATTGACAACTAATGATAGTATTGCAGGTGAAATTTTCTATCTTTTTTTTTTTAATAATTCAGTATTTCGTAGCATAATGACAAAGTATTGGGAGAAAAAAAAAAAAGCATAATGACGACAAGAAGAGCGCACAAAAGACAAAAGCTTTTAGGTTGTTGTGTTGTATAAATCTTATCAATCATCATAGCTAATTAGCTATGTCCATTATTAGGATTTTTTTGTTTTATTTTTTTGCATTATTAGGATTTCTGTTTGCGTGTTTGAGCTCAACAGGTAGAGTGTTAATATGATAAGGCTCAGATGAAGAATGTTAACTTAGATTGCTCTCATCTACTCATTTTTCTCCCACAAAAAAAAAATAAATTTCCAAAAAATATTAACTATTTTTTCTATGTATTTAACGGTTATATTTTGCAGGTAACGTCTTTTGTGTGGAGTCTCACATATAAAATGTGTAACGGTTTAGCAATATAGCACTTTAAAATTTGTTTCAACGGACATCAAGAGACTTAATTAACAACAAAATACAGTTAAACTTGTGATAACTTGTTAACCTGATTTAAGAAAAAGTATTATTGTCTTCTTAAAAGTTAAGTTACTCAAGTATAAATTGCAAGTTAAGATTTATTAAAATTAGGTATTTTGTATAAATTGCAATTGGGTTTAGTAAAAAGTGGTAGTAGTAGTAGCTAAGTAGGAAAATGATTGTCTTGCCAGTGACAAAATTTCATAATTGGGTATTTTGAAGAATATTGGGTTTATAAAAAATTAATGGGAGTAAGTAATGATAGTATTGCAAGTATTGGGTATTTCGTAGTATAAATGCATAATGACAAGGTTTGGGAAAAAGAAGGACAATGACAACCTGTGATAGAATTGCGAGTGACAAATTTTATTTCTTAATTGGGTATTTCGTAGCATAATGACAAAGTATTAGGAGGGAAAAAAAAAGCATAATGACAACATATGGATTTAAACTTTGTGCAATGCCCATTTTAAATAGCCTGAGCCGACTCTGTTAGCCGCAAATTTCTGGTCATTCTTTGTTCTGTTCATATTAAATTCAAACTAAAAACTTTAAGAGCTCAATAACAAAATTGGGTAGATTGTAATGAAAATTTATATTTCAAAACTTTCATTTGTTCTACTGCCTTTAAGATTACTTGAAAATAAATAATACCAGTCAACACATATGTATAATAGTACCAACTATTACCTAGTTTTCTGCTGCTATGAATTTTACACACCTACAAAATTTGTATATTGTGAGAGGGTCATTTCACAAAATGCAAATGAAAAATGCCTTACATAACACAAAATAAAATTATCTCTATTTTAAAATTTTTATATTTAACTATAAAATACATCTAATATATCCATTTTTTTTAAGAAGCTTGTATTAAATCCATTTGAAATTGGTTTTGAGGAGTCCACTTTTTATGGTATAAAGGAGGGTGATGAATACCCTCCCCACATTTGAAGGGAAAAAAAAAAACACGTGTGACCTAAAGAAAAATCACAAGCCTTCCTATTGATGGCCAAGTTTACGATGAGTATATACATTGGAATAGAGCTTTGTACAGTTTCAATGAAATTTTGAAAGGGAAGTACCCATTTTGGATTTTTGTTTTTTGTTTTTTAAATGATATGCATACTATTGTCATTTGTCAATCTGTTTTATTTTTGGATACCTCAAAATATGGTATAATTTATAAATATATAAAATATAATACTAATAATAACTTTCCAAATTTATCTTTACTTCTTTTTCCTAGAAGTCAAATATTTTCTTACTCTCAATATCACAAGACAACCTATTAAAATAATATTCTCAAAATAACTCAACTTTTTCTTTTTCTTTTTCTTTTCCTTTTCCATTTTCATTTTATAAAATAAATAAATAAAAACCTCGTACAATCTCTAAAGCAAAATTCTCATAATAATTACTTCAAGAAAATATTCTCAAGACCCCTTTTTTTTCTTTTCCTTTTTCCTTTTTCTTTTCCTTTTTCATTTATTAAAAAAAAAAATGCACTAACGTAAATTGTGTAGAAATCAAGACCCTTTTTTTTTTCTCAAGGTCAAACACACAAAATAATAAAACCTCATGCACGGCGGCATTTTTTTCTCTATTCTTTTTTCCCGAGTCTTCTGGCACACACATGCTCTCTGCTGCACAAACAAACTCCCCTCCCTCCTGAAAAAGCAAAACTCTCATTACTCAAAACTCTCCATATTTAGTTTAATTAATTCACACTCAAAACTTCACAAAAAAAAAAAAAAGTAACACGCGTCAAACACACTTTCCTTGCAAAACTCATAAAACAAATACCTCCACTTTTTCATCTGCTTCCGGCACCGACCCTAACACCTTCCTCACTTAACACTCTCCTAATTATTATTATTTTATTTTTAATTTTTTTAATTCCCTAAAATATTCCATTGAGATTGACATGGATTTCTCACTCAGAAAATCCTTCAAATCCCACACCAACTCTTACAAACACCTCAGAAAAATCTCCGCCGATAAATCCAACAATCACAGCCACGAACACCTTCCTATGCTCTTCCATCACCACGACGACGACAACGATTCAATGAGAGCCGGCGAAGAAGTAATTGTCAAGATCGACGACGGAGATTCCTCGGCGATGAAGGGCTCTGAGACTACTGGCGGGAAGATTTGGAGGGAGAATAGTTACGATTTTTGGAAAGACCAAGACAAGTTGGGTTTTGATTTCGCGCGACGCGGCGGAGAGAGTAGTAATGCGGTTGCTGCGGCGACGGCGGCGGCGGCGGCGGCGGTGGAGGAGGAGAAAGATCCGCCGTCGAAATTGATCAAGCAGTTCCTGCACAAGCAGAAGGCTTCGGGCGAGATGTCGTTGGACATGGATTTGGAAATGGACGAGCTCTGCGACGAAAACGACAGGAAGTTGCCTACCGTTTCCGAGTCCCCACTCAAAACGACACCCTCCAGAGAGCTCCGGGTGTCGTTTCAAGAACCGAATCTTCCACGGCCACCCGACTACCGCCAAAAACAACAACAACAACAAACAACACAACAACGACTCAGTACGACGCCGTTTTACCAACGACAACGACATCAAAAACACATCAACAACACAACACGACAACGACTCAGTACGGCGCCGTTTTAGCAGCGACAACGACAACAATGACGTGGTGACGTGGACGTCAAACGCGTCGGTTCATAGGAAATCGAGCTTGTTGAGACCGAAAACTCGGTCGAGGTTGATGGACCCGCCGCCCGCTGAAATGGAAAAGCGGTCGGGTCAGGTCCGATCCGGGATGTTGCAGAAAATAGACGACGAAGACGACGACCCGTTTTTGGAAGATGATATGCCGAACGAGTTCAAAGGTGGGTATGTATATGCATGGACTATTTTGCAATGGCTGAGCTTGGTTGTGATTATAGGAGCTTTGGCTTGCACGCTTAGCATACATTACTTGTGGCACAAGAATGTGTGGAAATTGAGACTGTGGAAATGGGAAGTTTTGGTTTTGGTTTTGATTTGTGGGAGATTGGTTTCTGGGTGGGGGATTAGGATTATAGTGTTTTTTATTGAAAGGAATTTCCTTTTGCGTAAAAGGGTGCTTTACTTTGTATATGGGGTGAGAAAGCCTGTGCAGAATTGTCTTTGGTTGGGACTTGTTTTGATGGCTTGGCATTTTTTGTTTAATAAGAAGGTGAGAGGGAGACGAAGAGTGATAAGCTTAATTATTTTACTAAAGTTTTGTTTGTATGTTGGTGGGTACTTTGGTTGGTTGGTTAAGACACTTGTGGTTAAGGTTTTAGCTTCTTCATTCATGTGAGTACTTATTTCGATAGGATTCAGGAGTCTTTGTTTAATCAGTATGTGATCGAGACATTGTCTGGGCCGCCTTTGATTGAGATACAGAACGCGGAGGATGATGAGTTTAGGTTTGTTGATGAGGTTAGGCAGTTGCAAAATGCGGGTGCTACTATGCCCCCGGATTTGAAGGCGAATGCTTTTCCTTCGATGAAGAGTGGAAGGGTTATTGGGAGTGGTGGGCTGCAGAGGAGTCCAAAAGTGAGGAGTGGGAAGTTGTCAAGGACAATGTCGAAGAAGGGGGATGAGGGGATAACTATTGATCATTTACATAAGTTGAATCCTAAGAATGTGTCGGCGTGGAATATGAAGAGGTTGATGAGGATTGTGAGGCATGGGACAATTACCACATTGGATGAGCAGATATTGGAAACTGCCCCTTCTGGGGACGATGATTCTTCTACGCAGATTAGGAGTGAAGTTGAGGCGAAAGCCGCAGCAAAGAAAATATTTCAGAATGTTGCTAAGCACGGGTCCAAGTAAGTCCTTACTCCTTCGACATTGATTCAATTGTTGTCCATCAATTTACATCATGTGATGTGATGATTGCTTCTCCATTTGAAACTTCTTTTCTTGCAATGTTGCCTTATTTACTTTCATCGCGTGTACTTGAACTTATGTGATGAATTTTGTTATTAATTGTTGCTTCCTGATATGGAAAACTATGAGTCATTCTGTTTCTTGTTCAATTTGCTTTGTTATATTTGTTAAATAGATGGATAACGTATGATGCTTTGTAATTATCATTAACTTGATTTCTCATGCATATATGATGTCACTCTTCCTAATCAATTTCAATGAACTGTTTCTCTGTCAGGTTCATCTACATGGAGGACTTGATGCGTTTCTTGCGAGAAGATGAGGCTGTGAAAACCTTGAGTCTCTTTGAAGGAGCCTCTGAGACCAGGAGAATCAGTAAATCATCCTTGAAGAACTGGGTGGTAAGGATTGGGCAAGAAATGGTTTAATTTTTATTGCTTTTTTTTTTCCTTTTTCTTGGTCTATGCTAGAAGTGAATCTCTTAGTCGATAAGTTGGAATAATCATGATTTACAATATATAAGTTTCACCATGACAAAAGTTTGTTTGTGCATTCCTCTGCATGCGTTTTTGTTACTCTTTACCTTTCAAGCAAGGTTCAAGCATCAGGGAACTCAGAAGCCTGGCAGTGAAATCTGCGGCCACATATATTGAGCATTGATCATATAGTTGATCACAGCAGTTTTAGATTGGGATATACAAATTTTTAGAAGCCTGGTCTATAAAAAAACTGATTAGAGCATCAATGCTTTAGACACTTATGGTGATTTCCTCTCATTTGAACATGCCATCAAGGATAGCTGCTTAGAAAGATTTGATGAAAATGTCGTTTTTAAGGTTTTAAATCTTTGCTATGTTCTTTTGGTCATAAGAAAATTAAACTCTTCAAACAATGTCTATTTTCATATTATGTGGATGCCCTTTTAAAAATTATCTTGATTTTGACAAAGTTGTGTTTGTGTTTTACTCGGTGCTTATAATGGTAATGTATTTGATTGTTCCAGGTCAATGCCTTCAGAGACCGAAGAGCACTCGCTTTGACGTTGAATGATACCAAAACAGCCGTGAACAAGCTTCATCTAGTGTTGAACATTCTAGTTGGCATTGGCATATTTGTGGTTTGGCTTCTGATATTGGGAATTGCCACAACCAAATTTCTGCTCTACATAAGCTCTCAGCTCGTCCTCGTTGCATTTATTTTTGGAAACACCTGCAAGACAGTATTTGAAGCAATCGTCTTCTTATTTGTAATGCATCCATATGATGTGGGAGATAGGTGTGAAATTGAAGGGGTTCAGGTAATTTTCCATCTTTTACTGTGTTAATATCTTGCAAGTTTTTGCCCTTTTATGTGTGGGGACTAATATGTTCTAAAATAAATTTCAGATGGTTGTAGAAGAAATGAACATCTTGACTACCGTATTTCTGAGATATGACAATACAAAGCTCATTTACCCAAACAGTGTTCTTGCTACTAAGCCCATCAATAACTTCTATCGTAGTCCTGACATGGGAGATGCCATTGAATTCTGTGTCCATATAGCAACACCTGCAGATACGATTGCAGCTATGAGGCAAAGAATAATTAGGTATGTACAAAATGATTTATGGCTGGGTCACTATGATTCATGCCTAGGCCACTTTACGTTGACCGTACACCTGCTAGGTAGTGTCTGAGTTGATAATTCTTTCTTCATTTATTGTTGCCACTGCAGTTATGTTGAGAGCAAGAAGGAGCACTGGTATGCTGCACCTATGATTATAATGAAGGATTTTGAAGAGTTAAACAGACTGCGGTTGGCCTTGGGGCTGACACACAAAATGAACTACCAAGACATGGGTGAGAAGTTTGCAAGGAGATCTCTTTTGATTGAAGAGATGGTTAAGATTTTCCGTGAGCTTGACATTCAATACCGCCTGCTTCCATTGACATTAATGTCCGCGGCCATGCCTCCTGTGATCTCTTCCCAGCTTCCATCCACTTGGGCGGAAAATACGAGTTTGAGTGAGGAAACAAGCAAGTTTGCCAACTAAATGTATCTCCATGGTATGCATATGACAGTTGGCATTGACTTGCAAGGCACCATTTTCATAGAGTAGCATTCTGTATAAAACGGCTGTGATTTTGTGCATGATTCTGTTTAGTTGGCTTATATTGTGTAAATTTAGTCTTCAGGTTTTTATATATTATGAACCTAGTACCTATCAAACTAGAGTAATTCTTTCTATCTTTTTCGCATAATTCTATTTCTCTTTTGAAACATATGTCAATGGTTTATAGGAAATTTGAGTCTCTCTCTGAACTTAAGTTCAAATTTGATCTTGGAACTGTTAAATTCGATTGATCACTATTGGATATGGATTAGGAGGGGGCAGAAGATATTCAAATGACCCTCAATGTAGCGCGCAATTGAGGCCTTGGTAGATTAGGGTTTATTTTTTTGGTGGGTGTTTGAAGGAGGGGAGGTAAAACTGTAAAAGTATTGTTACAGTAAAACAATGATTATTGTTATTTTTCAAATCTCATATTTGACGGCCAGATATTTTACTAATTGGAACCAATTTTTTGATCTCATATTATGTATAATTTTTAGAGCTTCAGATAACATTATTATTATTTTTATTATCCATTTTCTCTTATTATTGTTATATATATATGTCTGTGTGTGTGTGTGTGTGTGTTGTACATAGTGGGTTGTGTGGGCATTATATGGTCAGTTGTCTTCTAATGATCGATTTTTCTGGTAATCTAGGCCCAAGAGTAAGCCTGTCAGTTGTGTGGCATTATATGGGCTTTCTAGCATATAACCCAACCTCAATTGCTTAAATGGACCGCAAGAGCGAATTAGTTTGGTGTTTTTTTCAATTATTCCAGAATTTGTTACTTAATAATAAATATAGGTAAACTTCTCATAAAGCCAAGTTTTGCCTTTATATGTATAGAAGGATGAGTGTTTTAGATTCTAGAGTATCTCTCTTAAGAGTGAGTGCTTTTGATATTTTGGATTAATAATTCATAAAAATTGAGAGGTTGCAAAAATAGTTTAATCACATGCAAAGATTAGCGGGATCAATGCATTAACGAGAAAAAGTGAATTAGTTTCAAGTCAATGGAATGAAAAAAAAAACCTAAAATAACATTAATAGAAGTGCATTCATTGTTAGTGTGGAAAATTAGGTAATAAAGAAATAATTTTCTAAATTGAAAAGTTCTGCCCAGCATTTGGATTACTCTAAATCCAAAGACTCTAAACAATAAAAACGAAGCCTCCAAAACTCTCTTTTCAAGACTTTTAAAGTTCAGTGTAGTTATTTGTTATTAGTACTCTTAATAACTAAGCCTCAATGTTGCATGTGAAATCACCCAATTGAATGGATGAACCTCTTAACATAATTTTTCTTTTTATAAAAGTTATGATACAGTATAAGGGTTAATATTCTATGATGATATCTGAATTGTATTGCCATGTTTAGTATGTTTGGCTTTAGTCAGAGTTCGAATCAATTTACATAATTCACTATTGCGATGGTTGGATATATCTAATGAATTCATAAATGACATCAATATTTATAATTGCAAATCTTGGGTTTGGATGACCGTTAGTCTCAGATACCAAAGCTTTGGAGACAAGTAGACCTTACCCGAATCCAACTGCCAAGCCTCCTGAAAGCCTCGTCAGTTTGAGTTCCGAACCAAACGGCCAGCATGACGTCATTTCCTCCTGAACCTGAAGAAGAAGGATTTTCGGATTCGAAATCCAAAGTGTGCCATTGAGGAGCTAAAGGACTGTCTGGTGGAACTCGCTTTGGGACTTCTTGTAGATCAACGACACCGTTCCCAAACAACAACAACTCTGTCAGGTTCGTCATTTTCTCTTATTTTTGTTTTATATGTATGTTTGGTGTGGTGGGCATTATATGGTCAGTTGTCTTCTAATTATCGGTTTTCTGTTAAATCTAGGCCCAAGAGTAGGCCTGTCAGTTGTGTGGGCATTATATGGGCTTTCTAGCATATAACCCAACCTCAATTGCTTAAATGGACAGCAATTGCAAAATTAGTTTGGTGTTTTTTCCAATTATTCCAGAATTTGTTACTTAATAATAAATATAGATAAACTTCTCATAAAGCCAAGTTTCAAGTTTTGCTTTTATATGTATAGAAGGGTGAGTGTTTTAGATTCTAGAGTATCTCTCTTAAGAGTGATTGCTTTTGATATTTTGGATTAATAATTCATAAAAATTGAGAGGTTGTAAAAATAGTTTAATCACATGCAAAGGATCAATGCATTAACAAGAAACAGTGAATTAGTTTCAAGTCAATGGAATGAAAAAAAAAAAAAAAAACCTAAAATAACATTAATAGAAGTGCATTCATTGTTAGTGTGAAAAATTAGATAATAAAGAAATAATTTTTTAAATTGAAAAATTTTGCCCAACGTATGGATTACTCTGAATTCAAAAATTTTGAACAATAAAAATGAAGTCTCTAAAACTATCTTTTCAAGACTTTAAAGGTTCAATAACAAGGCAATATATCATTAAAAAAAAAATAACCCTCAACTTTCCCCCATTGCACCCTAAAAAAAAAAATCTACCTTTAAATTATTAAAACAAATACATAAATAAAAGAAGAGTGTATAGATTTCCCTTAATTAAAACATGATTTAGAAATCAGAAATCAGAAATCCGACAAGAAGTAACAGTCACAGACACACAAACCAAAGCCTTCCTCTGGCTCTTCCTGTTCTCTGCCTCTTGAGGAACTCCGAGAAGAAATTAAAGCCCGCAAAAGGATTACAGAGACGATGAAGATGAAACTGACATGGAAGACCAACAACAATAAAAGCAGCAAGAAGCGCCCTGTGCCCACCACATCAAATTTTCGAAACCTCCCTTCTGATTTTTATCAACAAAAAACCAAGACCAACCCAGTCCCACTAGTACTAGTACCAATACCAATACACAGTTGAATGAGGAATTGGCTTCTATCGATTCCTCTGACTCATCTAACACCAAGCAACTTGCCCTGTCCTTCCAAGCACAAGGAGATAAGCTAGCCAAGGTATCTACTATCTACTCTCTAACCCCACAAAATTTCTTTTACTTTTTAGTATTTGATATGTGATAATTTGTTAATTGAGTAGGGGGACAGCTACCCAGTTACCCAATTGGACCAAAATGGAGAAAAAGAATAGAAAACTCCAATCTTGATAAAAAAGATTAATTAAAAGAAAAATGGGTTTACTCCAACTAGGAGAGAAATTGAGTTTGCCTTTTCAGCTCATGGGCGGTCATGAAGTTTGATGGTTTTTGTGTCCATGAGTGTAAGTGTTAGAAGTATGTGATTATCTGATTAAAATTTCCATATTTCAATAGCTTAAGTTTTTAGGACAACCAGCAATTTAACGGTAAGAATCTGCAGAATTCTTGATTCTATAACTGTCATGTTGCTGCTGTTGTGTAATGACATTTCATTGTTCAGACTCTTTTGTGATTTGGTCATATTAAGAGAACAATGTGTTTGTGGTAGTCAAAATATTACTATTATTATTTTACATAAAAGTAATGTGTATTAGTAATTTTGATAATTTGCCAATGAAGTCTTAATGCAAGGTTTCGATAAGGAGAGTATATAGAAGTGGCAGTAGCTTGAAGTTTCAGTAGAACTTCAAAAAATTTTGAGAAAAGTTGTGTGGGTAGTTAAGGTTTCTGAGCTTTGTTTTGGTTAATTTTCTATCATAAAATTATTCATTCTTACTCCTATGAAACTACCCAAATGCTCTTAGCTTTGCCAAGCCTTTTTAGAGGGAATAGGCAATATTGATTGCTCATGTTTCTCCCTGCAACATACTCTGTTCTGGATATGAAACTTACCTTATGTAGTTGGCTCCCCTTGGAAGGAAACAATACAGGTCAGGCAGAGCATCGTCTGCTTGTTCATAAATGGCTTTCCATTGATAAACACTGATTATCTCAGTGATTTCTAGATATAGATCGACTAATATTTGAAATTATGTGTATTGAAATATGAACAAAATAATTCTTAAAATACCTTTCTGTTATGTATTGGTGATGAAATGTATGATATAAAACTAATTTAGGCAGATTTGTTGGAAGTTTTGACTGGTGTCTTTGCATCCAATATCAAACTGGGAAAATTGATAAGGACTTCTTCTAGAGCCAACTTCCAACTCATGATTCTCAAATTACCCACCACCAGGGATAACCTTAATAAGTTAAATCTTTAAGAGTTTTTCATCTCCAAGCCTCAATTATTCTTTGAGACAGTAGGCATTACCCGTTTTTTAACTAATCAAGGAATCTATTTTTCAATTTTTAACCCCAACACAAGAATGAGAGTTGACCATTGATTAAGTAGCTTAGACCATTCCTTGGTTGCAAAGTGATCCCATCTCCACTTGAAACACCACCATAAAATAAAATAAAGAGAAGTGGAAGTGTTGATTAACTTAAGGGCTTGAGCTTTCTATTGGTAGGTTTAAGCATGTGATTTTGAAATTGTCTATAATACAGTAGTCTTCCATTGTCTTTGTTGAATTTTTTGTATTTCCTACACTGGTGGGTGTAATGTGAGGGGGATACTTTAGTACACAGCCTATGTACTTTAGTTCTTCCTTCCTTTTTTATTATTATTTTATCTGAAAAAGGGGGGGAAACTCAAATTTTCATTGAATGAACTAAGATGGTCCATCCACTTTATCATGAGGTCCCTCCTACAATAGTTTAGTTTCCATGGATTCAGCCTTTGAATTTATTGCCTTTTGTATGCCAAGAGCCTTGTATCTCAATTTCTGCTTCCTGGTGCTTCCAACATACAGCGTTCAAATCCCCCTACCCCAAGTATTAAATTATGAAAAAAAAAAAAAAAATTCCTTTTGGATGCTACTTAGGAAAACTTTCCCCTTTAGTTCTTTCCAACACAATGAATATTTTATAAAAATTATTTCATTGAAAGAACAAAGAGTTCTTTCCAGCAACAATGTATCGTATGATATCTGGGTTGCTTATAATTTAACATCAAACACATTCTTGATAGGGTTGTTTGGCAAAATAGGATTTCATGTGGGCATCTTTAGATTGGTTGGATAAGCATGGTTTTTAACGCTGACTCTATTTTATAAAGATTTGCTACTGAAAGCTTAGTTTGATCTTACAGAATTGGGGAAGCTTGACTTAAGTGAAGTTAAGTTATTTGAGATTGGATTTGATATTTGGAAGTTATATACTTGTATCTATGGCTGAGTCATTAACCCTTAGGTGCAAACAAACTTTCAATCTTTTGTATTTGGATTTGTCAAGGCTGAGTCGCAGTTGTTCTGCAATTATGCCGGCATAGTGCTGCTAATCATGCATGCCTTCAGTTGCAGATACTTATTTTGTTGAAATGGTTCATTGAAAGTTTGTGCTGTATTTTCTTAATAAATTCCGCTTGCATTTTCTGAAATGTACTCTTCATAGATGTTGATCAATTTTCCCCTATTTAACTATAATACAAAGCCTTAATTGTGACTTCTCCTGTGTCGCTGGATAATGGATTTTTTATTTAGTGTTGGAAAGACATCCCGGCTAAAATATATTTTTCCACTGAATTACTTTTCTTCACTGTAGTTCACATAAGCACTTAAGGTAGTAGTTTCGTTCAACTGTTGCTGTTTATTTATGTCCTACTACATGATTTGATGGCTTAAATCTCATAACACGTCTTTTTTATTTATTTATTATTATAGGACAGAAAATACAGGGAAGCACTGGGAAATTGGGAGGCAGCTCTTACTTTGACACCAGAAAATGCAGTACTACACGAACAAAAGGCCCAAGTTTTACTTGAAATTTGAGATTCATGGAATGCTTTGAAGGCTAGATTTAATGCTTATTATGGATTATAGAGGAGTTAGTGACAATGGATGTAGAAAAGAATATAGAATTGTTAAGACAAGGGAATGAAAGCAAGTGACTTGAATGCGTTCAATGCATTAAAAATGAAAATCATAGTTTGTTAGTAGTAAAGGAATAAGAGATTGAAGAGAGGTGGGAGACTTATATTGATATATTGTTTAATGGAAGCCACACAAAAGATTAGAGCACACCAAGTTTTACCCAACTTAGGATAGAAATCATAGGTTTGTTTGAAGAATTAGGATGATCGGGTAAAGGATGCATTGAGGACGATGAAAAGAAGAAGAATTGTGGACATGATGAATTATCCATTGTTGTTTGGAAGTGCTTGGTTGATGAGATGAAAAGATCTTTAAGTGATAACATGTCTAGTGAGTGGAGAAAAACACTCAAATATCCATATACAAGAATAAGGGAATAATCAAAATTGTACAAATTAATGTTTAATTAAGCTTATGAGTCACACTATGAACTTTGGGAGAATAACAACATTGGAGATTTACTTTGATTTTGTTCCAAGGTGATCTATCATAGAAGTTATTTTATTATACGTCTATTGGAAAAATGTAGAAAATGTAGAGAAGCCCGTAAAGATCTTTATATGGGTTTTATTGACCTAGAGGAAGCATATGATAGAGTACTTGCGAGAGTTTTTGTGGTGGGTTTTAAAATAGAAATGAGTTCTTTTAGAGTAAATTAAATTGATTAAGACCATGGAATTAATTAAGTTTTATGTTTGATGTAGCTTAAATTAGTTATCTCATTGGATGAATTCAACATGAAGCCTTTTTGTGTATGGCTTTTGTAGATGATGTAGTTTTAGTTGATGAAATTTGACACGGAGTTAGTGTCAAGTTAGAAATTTTTAGAGATGCTTTACAATCTAAAGGCTTTTAGAAAAGTCAGATTATATGGAATACATATGTCTATTTGTTTTAAGTGGAGATATCTTCTGCTGTCCCTTATTTTCTTGGTAATGCCATAGTTGTTGGATTTATTTTGTCTATGGTCATTTTTGATGCATCGCTATTATATGTTTTCTCTTATCTTTTACAAATTTCTTCAAGCTTTGACATATAATTGCTTGACAACGAGAGAGAGCATGCTTGTAAGCATTCATGAAACGGTCGTGACTGCGTACATGCTTGCTCTTTCTCATTGTCATGCAATTTCCCAACTGCAGCAGGTTTCTTTGGTCTGTATACATGTTATTGGGCATTTGGGTTGCTGGTGGTTTTGAACTCTTATGTAGACAAATTCAAATATAGAATACTTATAACTCTAGGTCTATAGAACCTATATGGAAATTAAGAATGTTTATGTGAATATACAAATTTAAAATATAGAATACTTATAACTTTATATCTATAATGCCTATATGGCAAGTAAGTATGTGTATGTGTGTGTGTTAAGTTCATGTTAGACCCAGTTTAAGCTTTGTTAGTGTTAAATTACTTTTTATTGTATGTTATGTAATGTTTATAAAGAGAGGCTATTCTCCCATAAGATTTTACCATTATTTGTAATAAAAATAAAAAAATATATTTTTTGGCCAAAAAGCCGTAAAATCTAGCTAAACTCCCGACTAGCTTATCATTTTCACATGCAATTTAGCATGCCATATGTGCTTCTCAAATCTCAATTTATTTTATCAAAAAACAAAAGTTTGTCAATTGTTTCTCTAATATGAATCAAGAAAGCACAATATTCCATATATCTTTGGAGTTTTTTTCTATAATCTCCAAAGAAAATCATTTTTTTTCAAATACTTTTTCAATTATTAAATGAAAGGTTAATTACATTGATACAGTAAATAGTTTAGTGCCGCACTTTTTTTGCCCCCAAAGATTTCTCTCAACAATGCTTTCCTTTAGCTTCAGGAAATTTAAAACAAAATGGTTCATTTATTTACTTAAATGGATTAGAGGAACAATAATGAAATACTATTAAAGTAACTCTTTGAGTGGTGCAAATTTATCTAGTAGTCTAAATCTATTCCCAAGTATTATTCACTAGAGATTAACAAATCCAAGACATGTAAATTGGTTTCTTTTACCTTTGATAAATACCTTATATGCTTTAGGGCCTCAAGAATAGGCCCTAAAACTCTTCGCCCATGCAAACTCAATCCTCATCATTCAGAAGCAAATCATCACAGTAAATTGGTGAAATAACACTTTTTAAAAACAAACGGCTATCTCTCCTCAACTGTCTCAAAACAAGAAAAGTTCAAACCATACGCAAGATTTCTTAAAACAAGAAGGGGTCCACTTCAGACCAAATACATTTGCAGTTTAATAAAAAAATTAGGAGATTTACAATCAAAATCATTAAATATAATTAATGGCATATAAATCAATTTAAACCAAAACAAATTTAGTAAAAAAGTCAAAGATACCTAATGCATAAACTAAGTGACAATTTGATCTTGAACCATTTTAACCAGAATTTTTTATTTATGTTTATTTTACTTAGGGACTCGCATATCTAGACTTTCAATATCTTACCAAAATTTCATGCTGTCAACAAAGAAAATCTAGTTTACATGGTATTAGATTTTGATGTCTCCTATTGTTTGTTGTCAAGATTCTAAGGCCTTGCAATCAAGCTTTAATTTTCTTGAAAGACACTTTTTTGAAAAATCTAGACAGAAAAAAATGCTATTAAGTGTGTTCATTGTTAGTGTGGAAAATTAGGCACTAAATAAAGAATTTTCTAAATTGAAAAGTTCTGCCCAGCGTATGGATTACTCTGAATCCAAAGACTCTGGAAAATAAAAACGAAGTCTCCAAAACTCTATTTTCAAGACTTTAGAGGTTCAATGTCAAGGCAATATATATAATTGTGACTAAATTTATCAGTTTATTAATGATACATGTTTGCAAGTTGTAGTTCTTTGTTGTTAGAACTCTTAATAACTAAGCCTCAATGTTGCATGTGAACTCACCCAATTGAATGGATGAACCTCTAACATAATTTTCTTTTTATAAAAGTTATGATACGGTATAATATTCTACGATGATATCTAAATTGAATTGCCATGTTTAGTATGTTTGGCTTTAGTCAGAGTTTGAATCAATTTACATAATTCACTATTGCCATGGTTGGATGTATCTAATGAATTCATAAATGGCAACAGTATTTATAATTGTCTAGAAGGTCATTCAATAACCGCTACATTTTTCTAATGTTGCGTTTTCTTCTGCATTCAATTAACCTCTTATATTTCTGAATATAACATAACAGATTCTAATAAAAATTATAAAGATTAGCACCACTTTAAGTTGGTTCATAATAAGACAGTAATAAAATAGTTTTACACCAACAGGGCATCTTTAATTACTAGATGGCGAGGCACAAGATGTTTTTCCATGGACAACTGCAATATTCAACTCAACCTTCGTAGTCCTTGTCCTTCTCTAAATTTGGAGAAAGCTCAAGTATCACTGAATATAGATAAAAATCTTCTTCCCGTAGCTTGAAATACTCACTTCTCCTCTTATCCTTATCCTTATTATAAGGAAAGATGTAACACCGTAAGAGTATGCAAAATTTCTGATCACATAAATGGATAAGACTGCAACGATCCTCATTCTCACCGAAGAAAATTTCACCCTGCTCAAAAATTTCTTGGGAACATTCAGACAGCCCTCGAACCACTCATCCTTAATCAGATCATAAGCTTAAAAAACGAAAATATGTGAAACGCCTACTTCCGCCGAAACCCAGTAGAGAATATCACCAACCGCTATGACAGTTTTATCAAAAATCGGTTTATTGCTACCTCTACTAAATACCTTATATGCTTTAGGAACTCAAGTATAGGCCCTCAAACTCTTCGCCCATGCAAACTCAATCCTCATCAGACCAAATCCATTTGCAATTTGATAAAAAAAATTATGAGATTTACAATCAAAATCATTAAATATAATTAATGGTATATAAATCAATATAAACCAAAACAACTTAAGTAAAAAAGTAAAAGATGCTCCATGTATAAACTAAGTGACAATTTGACATTGAACCATTTTAACCAGACTTCTTTATTTATGTTTATTTTACTTAGGGACTCACATATCTAGACTTTTAATACCTTACCAAAATTTCATACTATCAACAAAGAAAACCTGGTTTACACAGTATTAGATTTTGATGTCTCCTATTGTTTGTTCTCAAGATTCTAAGGCCTTGCAATCAAGCTTTAATTTTCTTAAAAGACACTTTCTGGAAAAATCTAGACAGAAAAAAAAAATGCTATTAAGTGTATTCATTGTTAATGTGGAAGATTAGTTACTAAAGAAATAATTTTCTAAATTGAAAAGTTCTGCCTAGCGTATGGATTTCTCCGAATCCAAAGACTCTGGACAATAAAAACAAAGTCTCCAAAACTCTATTTTTAAGACTTTAGAGATTCAAAGTCTTTGAACTATAAATTTATAATTTTCTAAATTTTTTTTAAAAAGTATTTAAATGAACTTATCATTATTTGAATAATTAAATTATCGGTTTGTATTTTAATCTTTGTCACAACGGTAACAAGGGTTTGGTAACAACGGTTCCCAAATTCCATCCGGGTCAAAAACCTCCATAAATGGACGATGTTCTTCGGCCAAATCTTACCAAATTCTTTTTCTTTTTTCTCTTCTTCTGCTGAATCAATGCCTGGGATTTCTGGGGGCTTGATGGAATACAAATCCATGACTTGTTTGCTAAGACCATTATGGTGGATTGGTCTTTGAAAGAAATCATACCCAACGAAGAAGATTGTCTTCTCTGTCGGCCTAGTTCTATTCATGGCAGAAGCAGAGGCTAAGACGAGACAATACGAGAGAGAGAGGGAGAGAATTGGGGATGAGAGCGGTGTGGGTTAGGAGTCCTTGCCCCGCTACATAGTCATAGACATACAAACCAAAGCCTTCCTATTGCTCTTCCTGTTCTCTGCCTCTTGAGGAACTCCGAGAAGAAATTAAAGCCCGCAAAAGGATTACAGAGACGACGAAGATGAAACTGACATGGAAGACCAACAACAATAAAAGCAGCAAGAAGCGCCCCTGTGCCCACCACATCAAATTTACGAAACCTCCCTTTTGATTTTGATCAACAACAGAACCAAGACCAACCCAGTCTTACTACTACTAGTACCAATACCAATACACAGTTGAATGAGGAATTGGCTTCTATCGATTCCTCTGACCCATCTAACACCAAGCAACTTGCCCTGTCCTTTCAAGCACAAGGAGATAAGCTAGCCAAGGTATCTACTATCTACTCTCTAACCCCACAAAATTTCTTTTACTTTTTAGTATTTGATATGTGATAGTTTGTTAATTGAGTAGAAGGACAGCTACCCAGTTGCCCAATTAGACCAAAATGGAGAAAAAGAATAGAAATCTCCAATCTTGATAAAAAGATTAATTAAAAGAAAGATGGGTTTACTCCAACTAGGAGAGAAATTGAGTTTGCCTTTTCAGCTCATGGGTGGTCATGAAGTTTGATGGTTTTTGTGTCCATGAGTGTAAGTGTTAGAACTATGTGATTATTTGATTAAATTTTTCATATTTCAATAGTTTAAATTTTAGGAACAATAAGTAATTTAACTGTAAGAATCTGTAGAATTCTTCATTGTTAGTGTTAGTGTGGAAAATTAGGTACTAAAGAAACAATTTTCTAAATTGAAAAGTTCTGTCCAGCATATGGATTACTCCGAATTCAAAAACTCTGGACAATAAAAACAAAGTCTCCAAAACTCTCTTTTCAAGACTTAAGAGGTTCAAGGTCTTTGAATTATAAATTTATAATTTCTTAATTTTTTTTAAAAAAGTATTAAAATGAATTTATCATTTTTGGAATAATCACGAATTCAGAATTATCATTTTGTATTTTGATCTTGGTCACAATGGTGGCAGTGTAGTAGCTCCATTATGGTTAGTAGCCAGTCTAATTTGGGTTTTCAAATGGAGATTAAAAGTTTGGATATTTTATTTAACCTCTATTTTATCTTCTCTTTTGCAAATAAAAAATAGTCATAATTTTGTAATTACTAGAAGACTAATTGCCTCTATTACGTTTTGCAAGTTGGAGAACTCTCTTTCACATTGTTTGGATTTTAAATGATTTTAAATATATACGAGTCCTAAACCATTATGCTCAACTCTTCGTCCAATTCTTTGTGAAGAACATTTCCCGGAAAGCATTGAGTTGGAAATATAAAAAAACATGTCATCAATTACTTGGACTCTCTTTGAATTATACCCTAAACCATCTTACTTGGACCTCAGCAACAATGATTTCTCTTTGAATTACTTGGACTCTCATCATTATGGGGTATAGCCTCTCTTTGAATTAGGGTATAATTCAAAGAGAGTCCAAGTAATTGTTGCTGAGGTCTTTGATTTCTCATCATTATGGGGGTATAGCCTCTCTTAGAATTACTTGGACCTCAGCAACAATGATTTCTCTTCTACTCCTATTCCCTCTTTTCTCGGTTTAATGAGCAGTATAACCCATCTTAATATCTCTAATGCAGGATTTGTGGGACTCATTCCTCATCAACTTGGAAATCTCTCCAATTTTCACTTTCTCGATCTCCATGGTAATGATTTATATGTGAATAACCTTCAATGGCTTTCTGGTCTTCCTTTGGACAATAAAAATGAAGTCTTCAAAACTCTATTTTCAAGACTTTAGAGGTTCAATGTCAAGGCAATATATTTAATTGTGACTAAATTTATCAATTTATTAATTATACATGTTTGCAAGTTGTAGTTCTTTGTTGTTAGAACTCTTAATAACTAAGCCTCAATGTTGCATGTGAAATCACCCAATTGAATGGATGAACCTCTAAAATAATTTTCTTTTTTATAAAAGTTGTGATACGGCATAAGGGTTAATATTCTATGATGATATCTAAATTGTACTGCCATGTTTAGTATGTTTGGCTTTAGTCAGAGTTTGAATCAATTTACATAATTCACTATTGCCATGGTTGGATATGTCTAACGAATTCATAAATGTCAACAGTATTTTTAATTGTCTAGAAGGTCATCCAATTACCGTAATGTTGTGTATTCTTCTCATTGGATTGTTTTGCTTGTTATTCTAGAAATTAACCTCTTATTTTTCTGAATATAACATTACAGACTCTAATAAAAATTATAAAGATTAGCACCACTTTAAGTTGGTTCATAATAAGATAGTAATAAAATATAGTTTTACACCAACAGGGCATCTTTAATTACTAGATGGCGAGGCACAAGATGTTTTTCCATGTACACAACTGCAATATTCAACTCCCTGAAACCTTCAGGGTCCTTGTCCTTCTCTAAATTTGGAGAAAGCTCTAGTATCACTGAATATAAATAAAAATCTTCTTGCCGTAGCTTGAAGTACTCACTTCTCCTCCTATCCTTATCCTTATTATAAGGAGAGATGTAACACCGTAAGAGTATGCAAAATTTCTGATCACATAAATGGATAAAAGTGCAACGATCCTCATTCTCATCCTCACTCACCTTTCTCAAAAATTTCACGTACTTTCGCCGAAACCCAGTAGAGAATATCACCAACCGCTATGACAGTTTTATCAAAAATCGGCTGACTGCTACCTCTGATAAATACCTATATGCTTGAGGACCTCAAGTATAGGCCATAAAACTCTTCGCCCATGCAAACTCAATCCTCATCGTTCAGAAGCAATTCATCACAGTAAATTAGAGAAAGAACACTCATTTTAAAAACAAATAGTTATCTCTCATCAAGTGTCTCAAAAACAAGAAAAGTTCAAATCTTACATAAGATTTCTTAAAACAAGTAGAGCTCCACTTCCGACCAAATCCAATTGCAATTTAATAAAAAAACTGGGGGATTTACAAACAAAATCATTAAATATAATTAATGGTATATAAATCGATTTAAACCAAAACAACTTAAGTAGAAAAGTCAAAGATACTCCATGCATAAACTAAGTGATAATTTGACACTGAATCATTTTAACCAAACTTATTTATTTATGTTTATTTTACATAGGGACTCACATATCTAGACTTTCAATACCTTACCAAAATTTCTTACTGTCAACAAAGAAAACCTAGTTTACACGGTATTAGATTTTGATGTCTTCTATTGTTTATTGTCAACATTCTAAGGCCTTGCAATTAAGCTTTAATTTTCTTGGAAGACACTTTTTTGAAAAATCTAGACAAAAAAAAAAAAAAAAAGAGTTATCAAGTGTATTTATTGTTAGTGTAGAAAATTAGGCCCTAAAGAAACAATTTTCTAAATTGAAAAGTTTTGCCCAACTTATGGATTACTCTGAATCTAAAGACTCTAGACAATAAAAACGGAGTTTCTAAAACTCTCTTTTCAAGACTTTAGAGTTTCAAAGTCTTTGAATTATAAATTTATAAATTTTTAATTTTTTTTTTAAATTATTAAAATGAATTTATTATTATTTAAATAATTAATAATTCAGAATTATGGGTTTGTATAATGGTAACAAGGGTTCACAAATTCCAACATCCAGGTCAAAAACCTCCATAAATGGACGATGTTCTTCGGCCAAATCGTGCCGTAAACCTTCTAAAACATGCAGATTTCCGTCCAGGGTGACAGTACGAGGATGGGAGGACCGCGCTTCCAGCCACGGTAATTAGTGGCAGAGTCGAGCATCCAAATCTCGTGGGAGTTATCGGAAAAAACACAGAGAGTGGAGGAGCGGAGTGCGGAGAACGAGCTTGCTTCGGGGGACAGCAATGTCGAAAAGGGAGTGAGAACTGCGTTCCTTTCCGAAGGTGGCGGTTCTTTTTCTTTTTTCTCTTCTTCTGCGGAATCAATGTCTGGGATTTCTGGGGGTATCGATTCCTCTGACTCATCTAACACCAAGCAACTTGCCCTGTCCTTTCAAGCACAAGGAGATAAGCTAGCCAAGGTATCTACTATCTACTCTCTAACCCCACAAAATTTCTTTTACTTTTTAGTATTTGATATGTGATAGTTTGTTAATTGAGTAGGGGGACAGCTACCCAGTTACCCAATTGGACCAAAATGGAGAAAAAGAATAGAAAGCTCCAATCTTGATAAAAAGATTAATTAAAAGAAAAATGGGTTTACTCCAACTAGGAGAGAAATTGAGTTTGCCTTTTCAGCTCATGGGTGGTCATGAAGTTTGATGGTTTTGTGTCCATGAGTGTAAGTGTTGGAAGTATGTGGTTATATGATTAAATTTTTCATATTCTAATAGATTAAGCTTTTGGGACAACCAGTAATTTAACAGTAAGAATCTGCAGAATTCTTGATTCTATAACTGTCATGTTGCTGCTGTTGTGTAATGACATTTCATTGTTCATACTCTTTTGTGATTTGCTCATATTAAGAGAACAATGTGTTGTGGTAGTCAAAATATTACTATTATTATTTTATATATAAGTAATGTGTATTAGTAATTTTGATAAGTTGCCAATGAAGTCTTAATGCAAGGTTTCAATAAGGAGAGTATATAGAAGTGGCAGTAGCTTGAAGTTTCAGTAGAACTTCAAAAAAATTTGAGAAAAAGTTGTGCGGGTAGTTAAGGTTTCTGAGCTTTGTTTTGGTTAATTTTCTATCATAAAATTATTCATTCTTACTCCTATGAAACTTCCCAAATGCTCTTAGCTTTGCCAAGCCTTTTTAGAGGGAATAGGCAATATTGATTGCTCATGTTTCTCCCTGCAACATACTCTGTTCTGGATATGAGACTTACCTTATGTAGTTGGCTCCCCTTGGAAGGAAACAATACAGGTCAGGCAGAGCAGGATCGTCTGCTTGTTCATAAATGGCTTTCCATTGATTAACACTGATTATCTCAGTGATTTCTAGATATAGACCGACTAATATTTGAAATTATGTGTATTGAAATATGAACAAAATAATTCTTAAAATACCTTTCTGTTATGTATTGGTGATGAAATGTATGATATAAAACTAATTTAGGCAGATTTGTTGGAAGTTTTGACTGGTGTCTTTGCATCCAATATCAAACTGGTGAAAATTGATAAGGACTTCTTCTAGAGCCAACTTCCAACTCATGATTCTCAAATTACCCACCAAGGGATAACCTCAATAAGTTTAATCTTTAAGAGTTTTTCATCTCCCGGCCTCAACTATTCTTTGAGACAGTAGGCATTACCCGTTTTTAACTAATCAAGGAATCTATTTTTCAATTTTTAACCCCAAACACAAGAAATGAGAGTTGACCATTGATTAAGTAGCTTAGACCAAGTTCCTTGGTTGCAGAGTGATCCCATCTCCACTTGAAACACCATAAAATAAAATAAAAAGAAGTGGAAGTGTTGATTAACTTAAGGGCTTGAGCTTTCTATTGGTAGGTTTAAGCATGTGATTTTGAAATTGTCTATAATACAGTAGTCTTCCATTGTTTTTGTTGAATTTTTTGTATTTCCTACACTGGTGGTTGTAATGTGAGGGGGATACTTTAGTACACAGCCTATGTACTTTAGTTCTTCCTTCCTTTTTGACTATTATTTATCTAAAAAAGGGGGTTGGGACTTGGGAGGGGGGGGGGGGGGGGAATTGAAATAAGATGGTTCATCCACTTTATCATGAGGTCCCTCCTACAATAGTTTAGTTTCCATGGATTCATACTTTGAATTTATTGCCTTTTGTATGCCAAGAGCCTTGTATCTCAATTTCCGCTTCCTGGTGCTTCCAACATCCAGAGTTCAAATCCCCCTACCCCAAGTATTAAATTATGAAAAAATAAATAAAAAATTGCCTTTTGGATGCTACTTACGAAAACTTCCCCCTTTAGTTCTTTCCAACACAATGAATATTTTATAAAAATTATTTCATTGAAAGAACAAAGAGTTCTTTCCAGCAACAATGTATCATATGATATTTGGGTTGCTTATAATTTAACATCAAACAACATTCTTCACAGGGTTGTTTGGCAAAATAGGATTTCATGTGGGCATCTTTAGATTGGTTGGATAAGCATGGTTTTTAACGAGGACTCTATTTTATAAAGAATTCGCTACTGAAAGCTTAGTTTGATCTTACAGAATTGGGGAAGCTTGACTTAAGTTGAAGTTAAGTTATTTGAGATTGGATTTGATATTTGGAAGTTATATACTTATATCTATGGCTGAGTCATTAACCCTTAGGTGCAAACAAACTTTCAATCTTTTGTTCTATTTGGATTTGTCAAGGCTGAGTCGCAGGTGTTCTGCAATTATGCCGGCATAGTGCTGCTAATCATGCATGCCTTCAGTTGCAGATACTTATTTTGTTGAAATGGTTCATTGAAAGTTTGCCCTATATTTTCTTAATAAATTCCACTTGCATTTTCTGAAATGTACTCTTCATAGATGTTGATCAATTTTCCCCTATTTAACTATAATACAAAGCCTTAATTGTGACTTCTCCTGTGTCGCTGGATAATGGATTTTTTCTTTAGTGTTGGAAAGACATCCCGGCTAAAATATATTTTTCCACTGAATTACTTTTCTTCACTGTAGTTCACATAAGCACTTAAAGGTAGTAGTTTCGTTCAACTGTTGCTGTTTATTTATGTCCTACTTAAAGGTAGTAGTTTTTATAGTCTATAATTACGAATAAAAAATAAATTTTTGGATTGAATAGAAAATAATATCCGATTAGCACAAAAACATGTAAAAATCATGTAATCCAACAATTAAATTTTCAAAATATATAGTAATGTTAAATTTTTCAATAGGACTTTTAGCCACTGACTACAATCAAGTTTATAGTCAAACTTTATCTTAAAAACAATACATCTGGAGTAATAGCCAACTCAATTATAATTGAAAGTAAATTATAAAATAATTTATGGTAACATAGAAATTGCACAACAAAGTATAGAATTTTTTTGGGGATATCAAATTTATAATAATAAAGCAAAATCCAAGTTATCTCATAGGTAGCCACTGTCATAGCTCGATTTTTAATTTCTACTGATGATCTTGAGACTGTGGATTGTTTCTTGGACTTCAAAAGACCAATGACTCTCCCAAGCAAATGCAATAGGTTATAGTTGATCTTCTGAATCAACACAAGCTGCCCAATCTACATCTATAAAACCTTTTCTATGCAAATATGAATTTGATTAGAAGAAAATTCTTTGTCATAGACATGACTTTATATTGCAATACCCTATGATATGTGAACAAGTGTGATTTCGTTAGTTGAAATCTTTGTCAAATGCAAATGGACGACCAGGAATTAGCAGCTATAGAGTCCCGCAAAAAGAATAAACAGACTTGGAATTCAACAGCATAATGTGTGCCAATGAGTCTTCGATGGACTAGTTAGAAAGATAGAGGCTCAATCATACAGAGTCACTATTTGGCTTAAAAGTGTTTTTGTATATGTTGTGTACCTTTCTCTAATTCTTTGTGCCTTTTTATAGGTCTCTGCCCCTCAGGATAGGAGTAATTGCAAATCTTTATGATTTTAGATCCGTTGGTAATGAATGCTGGAGTGTTATAAACTTTAATGATCTTTTGCCTGTTGGTTCGTTGGTTATAGTTTTGCTTATCTAGCATGTAAACTGTTACCCATTTCAGTTATGGAAAAGTCATTTAATTTCTGTTGTAGTCGTCCATTACATGGATGATTGTGGCTTTTCTCCTCTTCAATATGCATCCAAGTGAGGTTTCCTTGGTTTTGCCATGAATTGGCTTAGCTTATGGACAAGAAAGGTTACATATGGCCTTGTAATAGTGAACTATTATAGTCTTCCCACCAATCTTTTGTAAATGGTTGGCTCAACTAACAACTCACGTTGATCCTTGTTGAGTTTAACAACCATTGTAACCTGCATCCCCTAATATTTCTAAGGCATACTTCCTTCGGCAGAGTAATGTCTTTAGTAGACTTCGCTATATCAAGCCCAATGAAGAACTTTAGGCTTCCTAAATTTGAGCTTGAATTTCTAGTCTTGGAACTTTTTTAATTCTTGAACCCCTTGCTCATCATTACTTGCTATAAGAATGTCACCCCCTTGAGTAATTGATCCCAAAGTACTTACAAATCACTAGAAAAAAATTTAGTTGCCGAGGAATCCCCCTAAGAAACACTTAAGATTTCCTTTTGCAATTAAGAAATCCTTGGTTCGTTGGCTTGTGAAAACCTTCTTAAGGATCTTCCACACTTTGAAGTTGTGTTTTGATATATTACACTTGCTGTAATCTTAGGAGAAACACAATTCAAGATCCATGAAGAAATCGTGTTATTACACTTGGACCAAGCTTGTTTCAAAGTTACCTCAATTGCCATTAGGATTTTGATGGTGCCATCGACTAAGCCTACTTGTTCTTGGCATTGAATGCCATTTTCATCATCTAGCCCAAGTATGATAGTTTTCCCCAATTAAGGGCTGAGAAACAAGAATTTCTTTAGGATTAGAGGGATCCTTTATAGGATTCATTGCAATATTTAAGGTTATGATTGTGGTTGACATTAATGGGGTTGAGCGATTGATATAGCCTTTGATACCATATCGAAAAAATTTCCTCTAATTTATTGAATTAAAATTGTACTTACATTTATGTTTATATACAAAAAAGAACATAGTAACCAACTCTCTCTCTCTCTCTCTCTCTCTCTCTCTGTCTCTCATTGATCAACATATACTGTATTACTAAGTCACATGCTCATCACATATTATACTTGTGGACAACCTATATTCTGCTCTTTATTTATGCTTAGGGGAGGGAGGGGAGGGCCGTCATGGTATTAATTGAAAGGTCAATTAATAAGTGTTTTTAAAATATTTGTTAATAGATTATTTTAGAATATTTTTTTATATTATTTTGTAAAAAAATATAAAAAGTTATTAAAAAAATTAATTACTCTTTTTATAAAAGAAATTCTAAAAAAAATTGTTAAATCAATACATTTAGGACATGTATTAATTTTTTTATATATTTTATTTCAAATGCTTTTTTGTACGTTTTGAAATTTACATCATCCATCAGTTTCAGTCGACAACTCAACGTGATTGAGTTTGAGTAATTGTAAGGGTAATTCCAGAGTTTAAAAAATTAAAAAGAAAAAGAAAAAAGGCTTTCTCAATTGTACTTTTTTTTTTTTTATGAAAACTCAATTGTACATTTGCACCCTTAATGACACACAAATGCCATCAATTTCAGGACCATTCTCTTATCTGATTGCATTATAGAAAGTACAGTACTAACAAAAAGTGTATGAATTTTCAGATTTCAGCAACTTAAAAAAAAGTAAGAATTTGTAGTTATTGATGCTTCATTCGTTCACACAATGGCGGATACTATGAAATCCATGCCTTCGTCCAAACTACGTAGTCCCTAGATCATATACAACATTATTACAAGTTGGTAAGGTTATATTTGGTATGTGCTTATAAATACTTATTTTTAGTATTTAAACAATATTATACATATTTTTTTACCTACACGTATTTTTAAAAATAATTTAAAATTATTGTTTTAACACATGTATCCTACATACTCTAATTTTTTCATAAAAAATTTCTTAAAATAACTTACTAGTGGCACGCATTAGTAAAATTCCAATTCTCTCTCTCTCTCTCTTTACCCTAGGTGTCGCAAGCACATAAACACTTGACCTTATTTTATTTATTTATAGAGAATTCTAAACCTTATTTGAAACTTCTTGACGCAAGGTCAGTGGTTGGGTAAATAAATTAAAGGCCAAAACATTATTTTGGTTTATATATTTTGTGGTCATTGTTAGTTTGTTCAATATATTTTGGTAACAGTTAATTTGGTCTATATTATTTTAACTTGTAGTAATTTAGTTCACACCGACAATTCATTGACAAAAATTAACTGCAAGTTGAAAATAACATAGATTAAATTAACTACTACCAAAATGATTGTAGGGACCAAATTGATAGTGACAACAAAATGTAAAAACCAAAATAATATTTTAGTCTAAATGTAACAAGTTAATTACAAAATTCACCTTAATTTATAATATTTTCATTTTGTACCTACTATAAAAAAAAGAAGCTATTTCCAAGTATGAATTTTTTTAGCAGATTCTTAACTAGGCTTCTTTTTTTTGGAAATTATTTTGAACACACACACATATATATATATATATATATATGGTGTATACACTAGAATCACTACCTTTTGGAGCAAGTTTATTCTGAAAATCTACCTGTATTGCGTGCTCTCTTTTTATTTCTGGATTCAAATCAAATCTCTCTCCTTGTAAGTTGTAACTTTCAAACAATCATCATTCATAGATTATAACAGTTTTATAGATATTTATTAATATATATTTATTGAAATGAACATTTTTTTTTCTAGCTAGGTAGATTAATAAAAAGAAGGAAGATTAGATGAATTGAAGCACCATATGTAAAATAAACATGACATTATCACTTGAGCCCACAAGATCAATCCAACAACCCCTAAGCAAGACCCATATATTTTTCCAACGGACAGGCTGGGTTTTAACTTTTAACTTTTAACGCGGCATCCGCGTGGACTCTTTTGTCGACTAGTATTCAACAGCAGACTTTGGATTATCAATAGCAGACTCGGATTTGTATGACATCTCTCTTGTTAAGGGGTTTAATGTTCCTATGATTTTTAGCTCTACATCTCTTAAGTGCACAAGCATAGACTGTACAGGTGATCTCATCAGGAATTGCCCAACTGAGTTGAAAGCTCCGGGCGGGTGTTACAACCCTTGTACTGTATTCAAGACCGAGGAATATTGTTGCGATGCTAGTATTACAAACGGTAAAGCTACAAATTATTCCATGTTTCTCAAGGGTGGGTGTTACAACCCTTTTACTGTATTCAAGACCGACGAATATTGTTGCGATGCTAGAATTACAAACTGTAAAGCTACAAATCCATTTGCAATTTAATAAAAAAATTAGGAGATTTACAATCAAAATCATTAAATATAATTAATGGTATATAAATCGATTTTAACCAAAACAACTTAAATAGAAAAGTCAAAGATACTCCATGCATAAACTAAGTGATAATTTGACACTGAACCATTTTAACCAAACTTTTTTATTTATGTTTATTTTACTTAGGGACTCACATATCTAAACTTTCAATACCTTACAAAAATTTCATACTATCAACAAAGAAAACCTGGTTTACACAGTGTTAGATTTTGATGTCTCCTATTGTTTGTTGTCAAGATTCTAAGGCCTTGCAATCAAGCTTTAATTTTCTTAAAAGACACTTTCTTGAAAAATCTAGACAGAAAAAAAAAAATGCTATTAAGTGTATTCATTGTTAGTGTGGAAAATTAGGTACTAAAGGAACAATTTTCTAAATTGAAAAGTTTTGCCTAACGTATGAATTACTCCGAATCCAAAGATTCTGGACAATAAAAATGAAGTCTCCAAAACTCTATTTTTAAGACTTTAGAGGTTCAAAGTCTTTGAACTATAGATTTGTAATTTTCTAAAAAAAATTTAAAAAGTATTTAAATGAACTTATCATTATTTGAATAATTACGAATTTAGAATTATGGGTTTGTATTTTGATCTTTTGTCACAACGGTAACAAGGGTTTGGTAACAACGGTTCCCAAATTCCAACATCCGGGTCAAAAACCTCCATAAATGGACGATGTTCTTCGGCCAAATCGTACCAAATTCTTTTTCATTTTTCTCTTCTTCTGCTGAATCAATGCCTGGGATTTCTGGGGACTTGATGGAATGCAAATCCATGACTTGTTTGCTAAGACCATCATGGTGGATTGGTCTTCGAAAGAATGGAAGACCAACAACAATAAAAGCAGCAAGAAGCGCCCCTGTGCCCACCACATCAAATTTACGAAACCTCCCTTTTGATTTTGATCAACAACAAAACCAAGACCAACCCAGTCTTACTACTACTAGTACCAATACCAATACACAGTGGAATGAGGAATTGGCTTCTATCGATTCCTCTGACTCATCTAACACCAAGCAACTTGCCCTGTCCTTTCCAGCACAAGGAGATAAGCTAGCCAAGGTATCTACTATCTACTCTCTAACCCCACAAAATTTCTTTTACTTTTTAGTATTTGATATGTGATAGTTTGTTAATTGAGTAGAAGGGCAGCTACCCAGTTATCCAATTAGACCAAAATGGAGAAAAAGAATAGAAATCTCCAATCTTGATAAAAAGATTAATTAAAAGAAAGATGGGTTTACTCCAATTCAGACCAAATCCATTTGCAATTTAATAAAAAAATTAGGAGATTTACAATCAAAATCATTAAATATAATTAATGGTATATGAATCAATTTAAACCAAAACAATCAAAGATACTCCATGCATAAACTAAGTACAATTTCACATTGAACCATTTTAACCAGACTTCTTTATTTATGTTTATTTTACTTAGGGACTTACATATCTAGACTTTCAATATCTTACCAAAATTTCATACTATCAACAAAAAAAACCTAATTTACACGGAATTAGATTTTGATGTCTCATATTGTTTGTTGTCAAGATTCTAAAGTCTTGCAATCAAGCTTTAATTTTCTTAAAAGACACTTTCTTGAAAAATTTAGACAAAAAAAAAAAAAAAACTATCAAGTGTATTCATTGATAGTGTGGAAAATTAGGTACTAAAGAAACAATTTTCTAAATTGAAAAGTTCTGTCCAGCATATAGATTACTCTGAATCCAAAAACTCTGGACAATAAAAACGAAATCTCCAAAACCCTCTTTCCATGACTTTAGAGATTTAAAGTCTTTAAACTATAAATTTATAATTTTCTAATTTTTTTAAGAAAAGTATTTAAATCAACTTATCATTATTTGAATAATTACGAATTCAGAATTATCTATCGGTCCCAATGGTAACAAGGGTTTGGTAACAAGGTTCCCAAATTCCAACATCCGGGTCAAAAACCTCCATAAATGGACGATGTTCTTCGGCCAAATCGTACCGTAAACCTTCTAAAACATGCAGATTTCCGTCCAGGGTGACAGTACGAGGATGGGAGGACCGCGCTTCCTGCCACGGTAATTAGTGGCAGTGTTGAGCATCCAAATCTCGTGGGAGTTATCGAAATTAACGGAAAAAACACAGAGAGTGGAGGAGCCGAGTGCGGAGAACGAGCTTGCTTCGGGAGACAGCAATGTCGAAATGGGAGTGAGAAGTGCGTTCCTTTCCGAAGGTCGCGGTTCTTTTTCTTTTTTCTGCGGAATCAATGTCTGGGATTTCTGGGGGCTTGATGGAATACAAAGCCATGACTTGTTTGCTAAGACCATCATGGTGGATTGGTCTTTGAAAGAAATCATACCCGACGAAGAAGATTGTCTTCTCTAGTTCTCTGTCGGCCTAGTTCTATTCATGGCAAAAGCAGAGGCTAAGACGAGACAATACGAGAGAGAGAGAGAGACAGAATAGGGGATGAGAGCGGTGCGGGTTATGAGTTCTTGCCCCGCTATATATACACACTAGTGTAACCGACCTTTTAAAAAAAAATTATTTATTAGACTAAGTTTCATTTCAAATTTTCAATCCTCTTATTTTTTTAATTTATTCAATTGAAGTTCGTTTGTTAACTTCCATTCAAATTTTTTTTTATAAATTTTAGGAAAATATATTTTAATTATTAATTATATTTTTGGTAAAATATAGAGTGTGCATTTTACATTTTAAACTATTTATTATTATAGAGATAATAATAATAATTATTATTATTATCATGTGTTGGCCTCTTTTAATTCAAGACTAAATTTGATTTAAACATTTAAAAGATGTATATTAATTGTATTTATAAAATTGTATCTTGCATCTTGCCTACAATTATTTAGTTTGCATTTGAGGACCATGTCATTAATGTCAGATGATTCTTCCACTTGATAATTGATAGTAATATCATCATGTTTGACAATTAATTGAGTTAGATGTTTGTCCCAATCATGATATGCCATTATACTTATTAGTTTCGACACTAATAAATCACATGAACTTAAATAAAAAGCATTTAAGGTGAAAAATTAAGATTAACCTATTGTGATGCAAATACTAAAAACTCCAAAACTTAAAACTTCAAAATTTATAAAATTCTCAAATTCTACTTCAGAATCAAACTAAATTCAACAAATTTATATATAACATATCAAATAAAAACTTATTGTTTCATAGGCTAGAAGAAATAGGTTGCATATTTGATTTTTCTCCAAAAAAATAGAGATACTTTATCTGTCATGTACAATATAAAAAAATAATTAGTAGAATTTTCAACCCAAAAGCCAAACCCACGATTACCAACGTGAGTTTTTTTTTTTTTTTTTTTTTTTCAATGTTAGTCTTTTTTTTTTTAGTCCTATCATAATTTTTTCTTTTATATAGATTATTAATGTTTGAGTTTGAATTTAAGTTGGACTTGTTAGGGAGATAGAGTTTCACTCATTGTTAAGTTTTGATTAAACAAAAATAATTTTATTTTAAAAAGTTATAATAATGAGTTTGAGTTTAAGTTGGACTTATTAGAGAGATAGAGTTTTACTCCTGGTTAAATTTGAACTTAAAAAAAAAAAAATTATTTAAATATTGTGTTGATGTGAAAAATTGTGAGAGTTTTAGAGAATTCAGTTTTATCTATTTAAATATTGTGCTGATATAGAAAATTGTAAAAAATTATGTGTATATATTTATATACACACACATATATATATATATATATATATATATATATATGTATGTATGTATATATAGGTTATGATCTTTTCAACTTCAATTCTTTATTGGTACTATCTTTTTTTAGAAAAAAATATGTTCTAAAAGATTTGGTATTTGAAGATTTGGTATATATATATATATATACACACACTTTTGTTTACACTTTTTTTTTTAATTAATAAGTGTCGTTTGTACTCAATAAGTACATTGATATTTTTGAAAAATCTTGGTAGTAATTAACAGGTAAAACTAAATTATTGATTTCTAAAATTTATCCTGTCATCGCAATTGGCCCTTGAAATTTCAAGTAAGCATTATTGGTTGCTAAACTTTGAAAATGAGCTCTATTGAATCTTCCGTTAACCTATTTTAGTTTTCTTGCCTATATGTCTAGCAGAATACTGATTTGTCAATTTTTTAAAGTGATGTGACAACTTTTTTTGTCATAAAAAAATTTACACATTAGCACCAACTCATAATCTGGCTTGTCAAACATTAGTTGTCTATCATATTAAAGTTATTTCAATCCCCAAACAACCCAAATCCCTTTAAAGGCTCATAGTCCTAAAGACTTCAAGCGGCTTACAAGTTCGACCAGGACTGCAATGGTATTTGCGGTAGTGTGGTATTTGGTTTTGGTACGGATGTGATAAAAAATTGTGGTTGAAGGCACTTGGGTTGTTTGGGGATTGGAAGAAGTTTAGGGTTTGTTTGAAATTTGCTTATTTTGCTGAAACTAAAATTTTTTTTGTTGAAAGTGTAGACAAATGTGAAAGTTAGTTGAAATAATACAGTGAGACTTATAAATAATATCAAAAAGTGTAGTCGGACTTATAAATAGTAGCAAAAATAAGCCGAATAGTGAAAAAAATTGACAAATTTCATCATGCCAAACGCACACTTAATCTATTAAAAGTGTTTGACAACTCACATTGTGATTTGTAAAATAATTTTTGTAAATTTTTCTTTAAAAATATCAGGTCACTGTTTTGTTAATTAGTAAGCAGCACTACTAACGGAAGTTAACAAAAAGATTAATACCACTCTTTTTTTTTTTAACTTGAGGTATAGGACTAAAAGTTCAAAATTTATTCATTTAATATTTTTTTTAAACATGAATTGAGCTTAAACGCATTATCAAACAGGATTTTATGTTTAAACTTAGCTCGCTGAGCAAGTTTAAGCTTGTTCACAAAATAACTTATTATTTTTCATATATATTGTCAAACTATAAATAAAATATATTATTTCTCCACAACTTTATGCATTTTAACTTTGAATATATTATGAATATATTGTAGTTTTTCCTATTTTATATATATATATATATTTGTTTTTAAAAAATTTCATTTATTAGTAAAGTAGTATTGACTGTAGAGCACTAGAACTTACAGGCACATTTCGAAATTAGGAGGGAAGAGAGAGAGAGAGAGAGAGAGAGAGGCAGACAATCATAGTCTCATAGAGAGTGAGGAAAGTGGAATTCATTGAGGGCATGAAATGAAGTGAAGTGAAGTGAAGAGTGAAGAAATGGCGAACCTATCAAGCCTTGTACACGAGCTCCGTGAACGCATAGCCGCCACCTCATCCACTCCACCAACAACCACCACCACCACCGCCGCCGCCACTTCACCACCAAACGACGACGCTTTAGAACTCCGCTTCCGCTCCGTCCTCCCCAATCTCCTCCACACCTACGTCGTCCCATCTCCCTCCGGTACACTCTCCCACACACAAACCAAACCTCTCTCTCTCTCTCTAATTAATTAATTAGTTATTTTTAATTGTATATAATCGATTTTATATAAATTCATCGCAGCCAATGAGAGAGAAGTAATCGCAGTATTGAAGCTAATCTCTCACACCGCGAAAAACTTTCCCGGAGTTTTTTACCACGGCAAGGCTTCGGCGATTTTGCCTGTGATCGGTCGAGTTCTTCCTTTCTTCGCCGAGCCTTCGTTTCGGTTTGTATTTTGTTCAATTTGTGAATTTTCGGTTTTAGTTTGTTTTCTGATCGAGAATTTATTTATTGCTTTCAGTTCTAGACATGGAGTTATATTCGAAACGATTGGATCGCTTCTGTCTTTGCTTCGCAGTGGCTCGCGCGAGCCGTACAGGCAGTTTTTTGTTGATGCAATGGTGGTTGTTGAAGGTATATAAATGGTGGAATTGAGTGTATTTAACTACGTGACTTGATTTTAATTGATTGATTATGAATAATTCTAGTGACATTACAAGTCATAAGTTATCAAATTATGAAAAAAAAGTTGTGTAACTAGTGGAGTTTTAAGACAATTTTGGAGATCATATGCCAATGAACTATAGCTCAAATGGTACTTTTACCCTTTGTGGTTACAAGTTTTAAGTCGCGCTACAGGTGTAAATTAGTAATAATAATTGTTAATGATATCAAGGCCAATTCATAGTTTAAGAGTGAAGACCCAAGTCTTGTAATCAATATTAGTCTAGGATTTAGCTTACTATAAATAGATTCATACCGTAAATATGTAGCCTTGTGGGTTTTTCTTCGTGGACATAGGCTGTTAGGTCGAACCATATTATTTGTATTTCCCTATGTTCTCATTTCTTTCTCTTGCTTCTGTTTTGCCTCTCTACATTGTTTTATTTTCTTCTTTCTATTTTCACATGGTACTTGATAATAATAATATTTATAGAAAAAAGGCAAATGCATAGAAGAAAGCTAATTTTCCTTTTCTCTTTTGACAGATATTTTGTATGTGGCTTCACTATATGTTGACAATTCAAATAACATGGAATCTGCTAGTTTGAATTTAAAGTGTTTTTGTGAGTCGTTTGCTGGAATTTTTAGCGATCCTGATCATCTTGGCGATCTTCCGGAAAGTAATAAACCAGCTGATGGCATTGGTATCATGATTAACCTTTCGGGAAAAAGGAGGTGGCGGCCTTTTGCAACTTGGATCATTAAACTTATTAATAAATGCTTAACTGATGGAACTTTGTATGTTGAAGGACTAATCGATGTGTCATTTGTTTCGGCTGCATGTTCACTTTTATGTTATGGGGACGCCGATTTGCATATGGTGGGTAGCAACAGCTACAAATTCTTGTTGTTACTTTAATATTGAATTCATTAGATTGCTAATGCAGTTATTGGTCTAATATGGTCTGTTTTTAATTTAATAAATATGATTTATGGTATCCTTATAATACAATTGCCTGACAATTAAAATTCTGTGGAAGGCATGCTTTGACTTTGCACGCATCGTTGGATCAGTGATAAATTTCGATATCATTCCCCATCATAACTTAATCCAGTCAATAACCACCATATTAAGTGAGGACAAAGAGGGGCTTCCCGTATTCAGGTATGCTTTCACACGTTTGCAAGTTGTAGTTCTCTATTTTTAGAGCTCTTAATAACTAAGCCTTAATGTTGAACGTGAATTCACCCAACCAAATGGATGAATCTCTTAACATGTTACATAATTTTTATTTTTTTAAATTTATGATACTGTTACTACTGTATATAAGAGTTAATATTCTATGATGATTATCTATATTATATTGCCGTGTTTAGTATATTTGGCTTTTGTCAGAGGTCGAATCAATTCAAATAATTCACTACTGCCATGTTTGGATTTCAAATGAATTCATAAATGAGAACAAGTAATTATAATTGTCTGGAAGGTCCTTCAATTACCATATTATTCTTCTAATGCTGTTTTGCTGCATTGGATTGTTTTGCTTGTTATTCTAGAAACATCTAATATATCTGTCAGACATTGTGGTAGTCCTGGTGGGTGGGGTCAATTGGCCATAGGTTTTACTGGCTTGAGGTGAGTCCTAGGGGCTCTTCTTTTGAAAGGTTTCCTACATTATCATATATATATATATTAGTGGTAGAAGTCTGTTTTTTTACTATTATCTCTTATTTTTGGTCTTTGGGAATATAACTTACTGGGTCATCTTTGGGGGAGCATGAATGATGTTATTCAAACTGTATCATTTGCTTATTTTTGCTTAGTACACTAACACTAAGCTTACATTTCAGAAATACAGTTTATGATTCGTCCATGGGTGGTTGTCTTAATGTATTACACTCTAGTTGTGCCAATGATGTTGTGAAGCTAACAGCTGCAGAGTTAGTTGGTGTTTTTCATCAGTCAATCTGGAGAACCAAAAGTCAGGAGCTTAAGGTTAATTATAACAAATTTCCTATTCTCCAAACTTAACTATTCTTGTTAGGAATTTTCTTTTTTTATTTTTATTTAATTTTTTTTATAGCTGATAGATATGAGAGATTAAATTTTTTCAGTGGACTTAATAATGATTTCTAATTTTATGATTTTGTCTTTTTCCAGGTTGCCTTGTGCAATGCATACACACGTATTGCTAGAACCTGTCCCCCTCATGTCTGGAAGCCAGAATCTCTTATTCGCACTCTTTGTTTCCCAGAACCATGCTTTCCACTGATAGATTGCTTTAGAGTGGCTTTGTCTATTCTTGGTCCTGATTGTGTTGGGGGGGAACCAATAAATTATAGTGGTCTAGAATCATTAACATCAAGTGATAAATCAATTGAAAACTTGAGGGTTGGAGAAAAGAGGCCTATTCAAGATGTGGTTACTAGCAAGGTCAAACGACAAAAGTTGGATGAAGATGTTGTGGCTTCTGATGCTAATGTTCTGGCGGAGAGCAAGCATACTTGCTTAGTAACTTGTGAAACAGAAGAGAAATATGCAATTGATATGCACAAATCACTTCTTTCATTTGTTAAGTATCTAAACTCTCCTGCTGTTGAACCTGATTCTTTAAGTCCAGATGTCGCTTTGACAGCTCTTAGCATGCTTTGTATTGCCTTCTGTAGATACCCAGAGACCAATCTATCAGTCCGCATCTTTCAACAGATGCATGCATGGATCCCCTTGATATGTGAGATGGTGGGTAGGCTCAAATGTGCAAATCTCTCAAAAAGTTACTAAATTTTCCCTCTATTATTAATGGAGTTTACATCATGCAGGCAAAGCAAGAAAATTCAATCACACTTGATGTTTTCATTTATCTGGAAGGAATTCACAGCATTTTGCTCTTGCAGAGTAAGGCAATGGAACTAATCTTCATCAAGGCTTCAGTAACCTTGTTCTTGTTGTAATGGATGTATTATCTTGGTTCTGGTTCTTAAAGAATTCCAGATTATTAATTTCTTGTGACAATTTCTAAATATTTTTTAGGTGAAAGGAAGTGCACATATTTATATTGTACTAGGTGATGCTTTCTGGTAGCCCATATATTGCACATGCTTAAAAATTTAATCATAACAATGTTGAAATAATGAAAATTCATGATACATTGAAAAATGCCGGTCTACTTCTAGAAAAAATTTGCTTGAAAACAAGAGGATAAGTAAGAAAAATATAAAATTTGATAGAGATAATTTACCTGTGAGAATTTCAGATCTCCTTACATTGCTCTCTCTATAATTTTGTTACATAAACATAATCTACTATGTTTGCTGCTATTCTATTGTCTGTTACTGATTTCCATTCTCTTTGATTAGGAGCACCTTTTATGGAGAACAAGCTGTTCAAAAATACAGATGATGATGCAGACCTTCTGCCTGTGGTACTAAAGCTTCCTTGGACCCATTCTCTTGTGGTTGCTGAACCTCATCATCCCTGGAAAACAAAATGTATCTCTGTTCAAGTTGCATCCAAGCTTGGTCCTTGCTTAAAGACTGAAACTGATCTTGAAATCTTGGATTTTAGTCTTCATGATGAAGTTGAAGAAGTTAGAGTTGAAGCTGTGCTTTCCATGCCAGTGATTGTCCTGTGGTCTGGTCTTGGTTTACTAACACATATGTTCAGAAGGCTGGAGTAAGTGAACTGTTGAATTTATATATTTACTTGTTTTTTTTTTTTTTTTTTACTTATATATATATTTATTTATTTATTTAAAGCAAAGGTTTATGCCATTTGAGTTGTATTGATTTTTCTTTCCTTGGGAATTCCTGGCTACGTTCACTTGTCACTTGTGAAGTGCCAGTAGTGCATTAGTTTTATTTAAAGCAAAAGATTTCAAATTTACTCTATTCATGTTGTATGACTGTTTCTTTTCCTTGGAATTCCAGTTCACAAATTGTTTTGGCTTGGCTAGGTTCACTTGTGAAGAGCCAATGTAATTTTTAGGGATTGGTTGTGCATTAGTTTTATAACAAGTCAAGTGCATAGACTAGCATGTGATATTGTATGATGCTTGTGTGCAAAAATAGAGGAATTAGATTGCAGTTTTGGTTTCATGCAAAGCGCATGTGTTTTTCATGGTGTAATTTTATCTGTGCTGCCGATGAGCTCTTGCTCAAATGACGCTTCCTCCTTCCATAATAATGGGATGGACGATGAGGTTGTGGGTTCTAAACCCTCTGGTTGTACGTAAATTACCAATAATAATAATAAAAAAAATCCTCTTTAGTATTAGTATTAGCCCTCTGAAAAATCCTTTATAGAAGCGCCAATTTGAGTTGTAGGCAATAACCACCTCCCATAAAACTTTTTGGATGGTTTGCATAATCACTTGATAAATTCCAAACGTATTCTAAATGGAAGGACTTATAAGTTCTAACTTTTTTTTTTTTTTACCTCTCTCTTTCAATTTGCAGGTTATTGGGGAAAGAGAAGAATGAGAAGGTTAAGAATATTATTCCCCTTACTCTTGGTTTTTTGTCATGCCTCTATGGATCTTGTAATACTGTAGATGGTCTTTCCAAAAGCACATGCAAATTATTTCTGAATATAAACAATGAGAAACATAGTCAGACAGTTGATTATTTACTGCAAGGATTCTGGTGTTCAAAGTGTGACAGAAGCATTGCACACAATCCTGAACTATATTCACAAATTATTCATCAACCTGATATGCAAAGGACAGAAATTAGTTTGGACTGTGATTTTCTCCACCTACAGTCTCTCTTTTTTAAGCTTCTTTATGATGAGTCATCAGAAGAGGTTCAAGTTGCCTGTGTCGGCGTAATTCGACGGATCCTTATACATGGGAATACAGATGTTCTGCTTAAAACAAGATCTGAATGGACTAAATGTATTGAATTTTTGCTTCTTAACAGAAAAAAGGCTGTAAGAGAAGCATTTTGTTCTCAGATAAATTCCTTCCTTGAGGATCCTATTTTGCCTTGTCTATTTTGTGATGAGGAGAAACCAACTAAAATCAAAGAACAGAAGTTTCTGGACATAATTAAACATGCCTTATCAGCTGCTGACGATCCCCAGATCTTTGATACTCTTTTGGAATCTACTGCTGAAATTATGATTGCAGTTGATATCTACAGTCAACTTTTTGTATTCTCTTTTCTTGTTGGTTGACCAACTTGATAATCCACACGTGACAGTGAGGATGAATGCGTCAAGATTAATACACAAATCATGCTACTTTCATCTTAAAGGAGGATTTGAACTAGTCTTATCAAAAGTTGTTCATATTCGTAATGAACTGTTTGATTATTTATCTCTGAGGCTTGCCAGCCGTCCAAAAATGGTCAAAGAATTTGCAGAAGCTGTTTTTGGTGTTGAAACTGAAGAACTCGTGAGGAAAATGATTCCTATTGTTCTTCCAAAGCTTGTAGTGTCTCAGCAGGATAATGATCAAGCAATTGACACCTTAGATGAATTGGCCAAGTATTTAAATACTGATATGGTGCCTTTGATTGTTAATTGGCTACCAAAAGTGCTTGCTTTTGCTCTCCATCAAGCTGATGGCCAGGAGTTACATTCAGCTTTGCAATTTTACCTTGCTCATACTGGTTCTGATGAGCAAGAAATTTTTGCAGCTGCATTACCTGCACTCTTGGATGAACTTGTCTGCTTTCTGGATGGGGGTGATTCAGATGAGATTAGGAAAAGGTATAAAGCTTTACAGAAGTACAAGAACTTAGTGAGTAGCTATGGAACTTGCTAGTTGATCTGTTTTTTTTTTTTTTTTTTTTCTCTGAGGGGTTGTTCAAATATTTTTTCCATAGTGACTATAAGTTGAAAATTTGCTGACCTGTGTTGCATTCATCTACATATTGCCTTTTTTTTTTGTCACTCATTTGTGTAGATTCGGGGGACCAAATTATTAATTTATTAGCTGATTTCTTATAGGTCCAATCTTATCATTGCTGCTATTATTAGTCATTCTGCCAAGCATTCTAATTTTTATCTGATACAGGTTAGCAAGAGTACCTCAGATGATTAAAGAGGTTGCTAGAGTTCTAACTGGTGGTGAAGATTTACCGGGATTTTTGAGGAATCATTTTGTTGGCCTCCTTAACAGTATTGATAGAAAAATGCTCCACGCTGAAGATGCTTCGCTACAGCAACAAGCCTTAAAGCGTATTGAGATGCTGATTAAAATGATGGGTTCTCACCTTAGTACTTATGTGCCAAAACTAATGGTTCTTCTTATGCATGCTATTGATAAAGAACCACTGCAAAGTGAGGGTCTCTCCATCTTGCATTTCTTCATTGAGCAGCTAGCAAAATTATCACCATCTAGCACGAAACATGTAATTTCTCAAGTTTTTGCTGCTCTTATTCCTTTCTTAGAGAGAGTGAAAGAACATCCTTCAAATAATTTGGATAAAGTGGTGAACATTTTGGAAGAACTAGTTTTAAAAAACAAGGTTGTCCTAAAGGAGCATATTCGTGAGTTCCCTCCATTGCCCAGTATTCCAGCTCTGACAGATGTTAACAAAGCTATACAAGAAGCACGTGGATCAATGACTTTAAAGGATCAATTAAGAGACGTTGTTGATGGTTTGAATCATGAGAACTTGAATGTGCGCTATATGGTAGTCTGCGAGTTGAGCAAGTTGCTAAACCTAAGAAGGGAGGAGGTTACAGCTCTAATCACAGCTGAAGCTCGTTCAGACATGGATGTTTTGAGCTCTTTGATCACGTCCTTACTAAGAGGATGTGCAGAAGAATCAAGGACTGCAGTAGGACAGCGGCTGAAGCTGGTCTGTGCTGATTGCCTTGGAGCTCTAGGTGCAGTTGACCCTGCCAAAGTGAAGGGTTTTACATGCCAACGTTTTAAGATTGAATGCTCTGATGATGATCTTATCTTGAGCTGATCCACAAGCATCTAGCCAGGGCTTTCAGAGCTGCACCAGACACCATTATTCAAGACTCGCTGCATTGGCTATCCAGGAGCTTCTAAAAATTGCAGGTTGTGAGGCATCACTGGATGCCAGTGCTGCTGTTTCTATGTCACAGAAATTGAAGGATAAGAATTCTTTAATAATAGAAGGGGTCAAAAACTGTGGGACCGGTTCTCTAATTATGTTAAGAGATAATTGCCCCGTGCTTGACATCTAGATTTCAGCTTCCAAACGTGGCTGATTCTGCATGCACTGGCCCAATTTACCGCCCAACTATGTCATTCAGGAGATGGATATTCAATTGGATAAGAAAACTGACTGTGCATGCGACTGGATCTCGTGCTAGCATTTTTAATGCTTGTCGAGGTATAGTGCGGCATGATATGCAAACAGCTATATATCTGCTGCCATATTTAGTCCTTGAGGCTGTCTGTCATGGTACTGAGGAGGCGCGGCATAGCATAACAGAAGAAATTCTTTCCGTTCTTGATGCTGCAGCATCGGAGAACAGTGGGGCTACAGTTCATGGAGTCAGTGGTGGGCAAAGTGAAGTTTGCATTCAGGCTGTGTTCACTCTTCTTGATAATCTAGGGCAATGGGTTGATGATGTTGAACAGGAATTAGCTCTTTCCAAGTCAGTTCAATCATCAGCTTCTAAGCAACAATCATCCAAGTCAAAGGATCAAAATCCAACTTCTTTGATAGATCAGGAGCAACTCCTTGTACAATGTAAATATGTTTCAGAGCTTTTGACTGCAATCCCAAAGGTGACGCTTGCCCGGGCCTCCTTTAGGTGTCAGGCATATGCTAGGTCTCTGATGTACTTTGAGTCTCATGTGCGGGTAAAGTCAGGTTCTTTCAATCCTGCAGCTGAGAGAAGTGGTGTTTTTGAGGATGAAGATGTTTCATATCTAATGGAAATATACAGCTGGCTGGATGAGCCTGATGGTCTTTCTGGATTAGCATTTTTGCGTAAATCATTAAGGTTACAAGACCAGCTCTTAATAAACAAAAGAGCAGGAAATTGGGCAGAAGTTTTAACTTCTTGTGAACAAGCCCTGCAAATGGAGCCTACTTCAGTTCAGAGGCATTCAGATGTCCTTAACTGTTTGCTAAACATGTGCCACCTTCAGGCCATGGTCACTCATGTGGATGGTTTATTTGTAGGATACCTCAATATAAGAAAACATGGTGCATGCAAGGTGTGCAAGCAGCATGGAGGCTTGGTAGGTGGGACCTGATGGATGAGTACCTTAGTGGAGCTGATGAAGAAGGTTTACTTTGTAGCAGCTCCGAGTGTAATGCTTCCTTTGACATGGATGTTGCGAAGATTCTCCAGGCAATGATGAAGAAGGATCAGTTCTCAGTTGCTGAGAAAATTGCACTGTCCAAGCAAGCTCTGATTGCTCCTCTGGCTGCTGCAGGCATGGATTCCTATACACGTGCTTACCCATTTGTTGTGAAACTTCACTTACTACGAGAGCTGGAAGACTTCCAGAGTCTTCTTGTTGATGACTCTTTCTTGGAGAAAACCTTTGATTTGGGTGATCTGGGATTCTCAAAAGTGATGGAGAACTGGGAGAATCGACTCAGATTTGCACAGCCATTACTTTGGGCAAGGGAGCCACTTTTAGCATTCCGAAGATTGGTTTTTGGTGCCAGTGGTCTTGGTGCTCAAGTTGGGAACTGCTGGCTTCAATATGCAAAACTCTGTCGCTTGGCTGGTCACTATGAAACAGCAAACCGAGCAATTCTTGAAGCTCAGGCTTCAGGTGCACCTAATGTTCAAACAGAAAAGGCTAAGCTTTTGTGGAGTACTAGGCGATCTGATGGTGCCATTGCAGAGTTGCAACAATCTCTCCTCAACATGCCTGTTGAGGTTGTAGGCTCCGCTGCAATATCATCAATTACTAGCCTTTCCCTGGTTCCACTGAACCCACCACCTTCAATTTGTGATACTCAGGCTTTAAATGAGAATCAAGATATAGCAAAGACCCTTCTCCTCTATTCTAGATGGATCCATTACACGGGGCAGAAGCAAAAAGAGGATGTGATAAGTCTTTATTCCAGGGTGAAGGAACTGCAGCCTAAGTGGGAGAAAGGATACTTCTATATGGCTAAATATTGTGATGAACTGCTTGCTGATGCCAGGAAACGTCAGGAAGAATTTGATTTAGGTCCCAGGATGGTCCCATCAGCTTCTGCTGTTGGTTCTTCAAATGTAAATAATGAGAAGCGTTGGTGGTCTTATGTGCCTGATGTACTATTATTCTATGCAAAGGGGCTTCATAGGGGCCACAAGAATCTCTTTCAAGCACTTCCAAGACTCTTAACCCTCTGGTTTGAGTTTGGGACCTTTTATCTAAGAAGAGGTTCATCATCCAATAAAGATTTGAAAAGTGTCCATGCAAAGGTAAGTGTAATACTTCAAAAATGAACTTTATTTCTTACAGCACATTTAGACTCTGCCTCCATTTTTAAATATTGTTCTTTCTTTGTTTTCTCTTATTTTGGCAGGTACTGAGTATTATGCGGGGCTGTCTGAATGATTTGCCAACATATCAGTGGTTAACAGTACTGCCTCAGTTAGTTTCCAGAATTTGCCACCAAAATGAAGAAATTGTTCGATTGGTCAAACTCATCATCACCTCAGTTCTTAGGCAATACCCACAACAAGCCCTATGGATTATGGCAGCAGTTTCAAAATCCACAGTTCCATCAAGGCGTGAGGCAGCTGCAGAAATATACAAGCAGCACGGAAAGGGTTCAGCCAAGGAAATAGTGGTAACAATTGTTTGTTCAGTTTGCTAGCCTGATTGATCATCTAATCAAGTTGTGCTTCCATGCCGGTCAGCCAAAAGCAAAGACAATTAATATCTCAACTGAATTTAGTGCCTTGAAGAGGATGATGCCGCTGGAATTATCATGCCAACTCAGCAATCTCTTACTGTTAGCCTACCAACATATGAAGTGAATGACATAGACTCACTTAACTCTAATATCTTTTCTGCCACAGATCTTCCTACAATATCAGGAATATCTGATGAAGCTGAGATTCTTTCATCTCTTCAGAGACCTAAGAAAGTAAGTTCTTCTGTGGTAGTGGTTTTGGCAAATTAATATTTCTAATATTCAGTTCTTCTTTATTTATTGATTTTATGTTGTGCTTGGTTCACATTCCCAGTATGCCTTCACATAGATATCTGGAGGCCTACGCATAAATTTAAATAATTGGTTTTGCCTAGAAATGTGTACATTATGATTTTTAAGGTCATCAATCTGTTGCCGTTGCCTAATTTTCATTACAGGAGTAGAATCACCTTTTTTTCCCCTAGGTTATCTTAAATATTGATATAATAGGTATTCAAAATTTTGGGACTAAAGATTGGTTGTTGTTATTGTTGTTCAGATTGTTCTATTGGGAAGTGATGGTAGTCAACGTCCATTCCTCTGCAAACCCAAGGATGACCTCAGGAAAGATGCACGCATGATGGAGTTTACTGCAACTATAAATCGTTTGTTATCCAAATACCCTGAAAGCCGTCGAAGGAAGCTTTACATTCGTACCTTTGCAGTGATTCCTCTAACAGAGGATTGTGGTATGGTAGAATGGGTGCCTCATACTCGTGGACTACGGCATATACTTCAAGACATTTACGTAACCTGTGGAAAATTTGATAGGCAGAAAACAAATCCTCAAATAAAACGGATTTATGATCAATGTCAAGGTAAAATGCAAGAAGATGAGATGCTAAAAAGCAAAATTCTTCCAATGTTCCCGCCAGGTTTTCATAAATGGTTCTTGAACACCTTTTCTGAGCCAGCTGCTTGGTTTAGGGCCCGGGTTGCTTATGCGCATACCACTGCAGTTTGGTCCATGGTTGGGCATATTGTGGGGCTAGGTGATCGACATGGTGAAAACATTCTTTTTGATTCTACCACGGGTGACTGTGTTCATGTGGATTTCAGTTGCTTATTTGACAAAGGCTTGCAGTTGGAGAAGCCTGAGCTGGTGCCTTTCAGGCTAACCCAGGTAAGAAAATGCAATGTGTTTTAGGGAATTGATTGATTAATATCTCATGTTTTGCAAATAAATAGCATTAATCTGCTTATTTGAGGGTTTCTTTTTTTGTGTTGGGAGGGTGGGGTTTGTTTCTCTTGTATGCATTACTACCTTATGTGGAATCATTAAATTGTTTGAAATAAAGATAGTGGCAAAATATTTGTATTGAACATACTTACCTCCGAGTATTCTTATTTTTACCTGCTTGTAGTTCCTCAAAAAAAAAAAAAAAAAAAAAAAAAAAAAAAAAAAAAAAAAAAAAAAAAAAAAAAAAAAATATATATATATATATATGTATATATATATCCAATATTAACCCATTTTAATGAAATTTTCATGGTCTACATTTATGAATGATTTAGTAAATTTGTATTATTTCTGATCTTGCATTATTTTCCAAACCTGGGTTTTCATACTAATGGACATCTTGTGGAACCTACAGAACATGATTGATGGGTTGGGCATCACTGGATATGAGGGAATTTTCTTGAGGGTCTGTGAAATCACTCTGTCAGTTCTGAGAACACACAGGGAGACCTTGATGAGTGTTCTTGAAACTTTCATCCATGATCCACTCGTGGAATGGACGAAATCTCATAAGTCCAGTGGGGTAGAAGTTCAGAATCCACATGCACAGGTTTAGATCTTCATTGATTTGCTGTTTTATTGTAACAAGCTTTCAATCTATTCTTTCTTAAACTAAGCAATTTCAGTTACTTTTGGTTCATCATTGCATTACTGGATTAGTTGGCATAGGGTGTGGCTTGTGTCCAGTGGAAGTTTCCACTGGACACGTTGGATGGTGGACACGTGTCTACTCTTGGACACGTGTCCGAATCTGGACGTGTCCAGTGGAAATTTCCACTGGACACAAGCCTTACCCGTTGGCATATACCAAGGCTGAACATATCCCTTTTTTTCTTAACTTTATTAAAATTGAGATATGCTTTTCAAAGCAAATCAATTCATAGCAAGCAAATAATTAATTGCGTCATACCTCAATTATAAATTTACTCCTATTCCAACATAGTATTGCCATTGTTAGAAGTATGTACTTAAATGATTAAATTATTATATCCCAATAACTTAAATTTTTGAGATAATCGATAATTTAACATGATATCAAAGCAAGAGGTCTTGGGTTCGATCCCTGACTCCTCCACTTTACCTCTTATTTAAAATCTCACGTGTTGGGCCTTATCTATTAAAAGAGAGTTTGAGCCCACACGTGAGGGAAAATGTTAGAAGTATGCGGTTAAATGATTACATTTACCATATCCAAATAGCTTAAGTTTTTGGGACAATTAATAATTTAACAGCCATCATTAAAGTTGATGCATTTTTTATGCATAATATCCACTTAATGGAAAAAAGGCTTGTAGTCAATGAGTTGAAGCTTAAGTTAAGGTGCCAAGAGGCTTGTAGCTTAGTGGCATTGCTTCCTCTTCTTTATGTGAAGAACTAGGGTCCGAATGCCCCCTCCCCATTATTGTAATTATTGAATTTACCAATAAAAAAAAGAATTAAAGCTTGAACTGGGGGTAATTTATGTATTGTTTATAATTGGCATCTAATTCAGTGAGAAAGCTTTTTAAGTGACTTGAATCACTGAATTGGCTTGCCCAATCAAAATGTTGAAGCCAACTGATATCCTGATTTTTGCAGTAAGAGATCAGAATGTAAAATCTATGGTTGTAAACTAACGACTAAACATTTCCCTGTTTGGATCTTGCAGCGTGCCATCAGCAATATTGAGGCAAGGTTGCAAGGAGTGGTTGTTGGTGTTGGGGCTGCACCATCTTTGCCTCTAGCTGTAGAAGGCCAGGCTCGTCGATTAATTGCAGAAGCAGTATCACACAAAAATCTTGGCAAGATGTATATATGGTGGATGCCATGGTTTTAAGAGTTGATTAAATAGAGTGGTTTTTCTGTATTGAGTCCAGGTCAGGCATGCCATGGTTTTGTCCAATCGTTTGCACCAGTTAACTGTCAGTTAACTGTTTTAGGAGTGCATCCGGGATTAGGATACAGAGAATATAGGACCCTCTGTAATGTGATATTTCCTTTTGTATATTCTTTTTGGTAGGCATTGGTCTTTTGCTTCTTTTTTTTTTTTTTTAATTTTTTTTGATGATGTAAAATGACATGTAATTAAATGCCATTTATTCCTTTATACATCAATGTAACATATCATCTCTGTTCTGGTAATACTGTGATGGAAATGCTTTAAAAGGTTGATCCTATGGCTAACTAACAGTGAACAATATCATTGCTAGGATGCTTATGGTATCATGACAATATGTCATTTATTCCAATCGCTGCAGTTTGATTTATGGTATCATAAAGTTCAAAATCATGAGAATATACCACCAATGCTTGTCTCAATGAGAAGATAAATTGTGAAGTATATAAATGGTTGAGAGAGATGATCAAGTTTTATTTAGACAAGAAAGCTAAGTAGGTTGATACCACACGGCCATACGAAAAACTTCCCAGGCAAATGTGAGGAAGAAACCACTTTCCCCTGAAGTTACTCATTCCCAACCCAATTTTGCATTCTGATCATGCAGTATAGACTTAATAGCCAATATGATGTAGTCAGTAGTGTCTTATTCAAATTTCCTAGTAAAGGCTGTGTGGAATATGATCCTCTTTATTTTAAATGGATTTATTTCTTGGTTAAGATTAAATATTGTACTAATCTGCTTTGAAAGATACAATTCAAACTTAATATATGCACTGATCTCTTCAGAAGAATTGTCATTGGTCCAACCTCAAATGTAGCTTCAGGTTTCAGATAACCAGATAAATATAGTAAAGACCAGGCAAATATTTAAACTCATTAAGTTAGTGGAATACCTACTCAAGACTAGGCTAGCATTTCCTCTCAAACATGAATTTTTCTTAGTTCTGAGGTAATCCATGAAAGAACACATTCTCCTTCCAATCAACATAACCAATCCCTCACAACTTTCCCCTTGGCAACAAAACAACCCACATTCTTCCTATCATTCCTCATTGGACTCTTCAACCGAACCAACATTTTCCTAACCAAACTTTTCACTGGTGATTCACCTCTAACATTGCTATGCTTTCCCAACCCACAAACAAGCGTAATCTCTCTTGGAATTACATACTTCCCATCCTTGAACCCATTCCGCAACTCCTCCATCCACTTCAACATCATCAAGTAACATGAACCCAAATGCATCCCGTGCAAATCTAACTTGCCTTCCAAGGAATCCCATGTCATTACCTCTTCCAAAACCAAATTGGACTCGACTAATTCTTTCACTACCAATGCCTCATCACCACTCAAAATTCCACTCAACTCCCCAATCGAAAGAGGTAGAGTGTCCACACCGGTCTCCATCTCTTGTGCCATCATCGACATTATCGTTGGGCATGAATTCAAGACTGAATTGTAAGTCCTGATGGAGAACGAAATCTGGGAAGCTCTCATTTTCCTAAGCCACAAAACCATCCTTGCCAACTCACAATGACATCCATAAGCCGAAAGTATCATGTTACAACATATAGTATCCGCAACAAACCCTTCACTCTCCATTTGGTTCACAACCCTTTCCATATCTTCAAACAATCCCAACCGCCCATATCCATACAAAACACACCGAAATTCAAACCTCGACACTTTCACTCCTCTCACACGCATTTCATCAAACACCTTCTCTGCTTCACAAACCTGTCCCATTTCGCACAACCCACTAACCATAGCCTCAAAACCTCGTTGTTTCACGTATGCAGAGCTCGAATCATCAACAACCCTGTTCAAGCGAGTGAAAGATACATCAAACCCTCGCTTTGAACCTTGCTTGGAGTGAGACTCCACTAAGTTACAGTAAAAAAGAACCAGCTCTCGCTCTCGCAACTCTATCTTCGAAACCGCTTCGGAAATTAGCTTTTCTGACTCCTCATAACGTCCTTGCTTATCAAGCAAGGCTACCAGGTCTGCCACCAGCTTCGGATTCCAATCAAACCATGTTGCTTCAGTGATTCTCGTGTAGAACTGCAAAGCCAATGAGAGATTGGTTAAGTCAGAATTGCTCAATTTAATTGCCTAGAAAATTCTGCTAAAGAAAAAAAAAAATTACAAGCTACTTAATTTTTTTTTATTTTAATATTTAAATGGTGTATGTTTTTATTTGGTTAAGTTCGTGGTTAATTTACTACGCACGCGCTCGCGCACACACATATTTTATATTAAGTTTAAGGTTAATTGTATTTACTTAGCACACGCAATAAAGAAGTAGTAGTGATTAGTTAGGACTTACGGGGAGGGCGAGGGCAGAGAGGTGGGGGTGGGAGGTGTGGGGGGAGAGGAGATGGGAGAGGGTGTTGAGAGAGACAGATTTTGGTGAGGTTGCAACAAATTTTTGTATAAGTTTGTGTGTGGCTGAGGAAGAGGCAGAGGGGTCTCTCGCTGTGGTGGAGAGGGTGGAGAGGAAGCGGTGGGCTTGTTTGGTGAGTGCACATTTGGGGGTTAATAATTTTGAGGTTAGTTTTTGTGGTGGTTGTTGGCGGTTACATGTTGATGGGAGGGGCAGTTTGAGATTGACTCCTAATCCTATTACTATCATTTTGGCTTGATATAGGTAGCTGAGGAGTGAGGTCTTAAATGTTTTGAAGTGGCATCTTATATAACTGTTGCATGCATGGCATGCAACGTTGCACTACCTACTACTAGTAGTTATCTATATCTTCTTATTTTCTTTTTTCTTTCTTTCATTTATATATTTATATAGAACCAAATTCTCTGGAACGATCATAATTATAATTTTTTACATCAACATAATATTTAAATAAAATTATTTTTGTTTAGTCCAAACTTAATAAGGAGTGAAATTTTATCTCTTTAACAAGTTCAACTTAAGCTCAAATCCATCATTTTTTTTAAATCATTTTTTAAATAATTTTTTTATTTAGTCCAAACTTAACAATGAGTGAAATTCTAACAAATCCAACTTAAATTCAAACTCATCATTATCATTTTTTTAAACCAAAATTATTTTTGTTTAGTCCAAACTTAACCATGAGTGAAACTCTATCTCTCTAGCAAGTCTAACTTAAACTCAAATTCAAACGTTGATTAAAAAAAAGTTGAATAAATCCTATATTAAGATTATTCTAAGCGTGACTTTATTTGGATAAATATAAAAATCATTAACTATTGATAAAGTTCAACTTCTTTGGATAACAGAAGAATTCTACTCCAACTTCTTATAGAACAATGTGGTAATTAAGATGCTTGGTAGGCATCATTATCATTTTTTTTAAACAAAATTAATTTTGTTTAGCCCAAACTTAACAAGGAGTGAAATTCTATCTTTCTAACAAGTCCAATTTAAATTCAAATTTTGCGAGGTTAATCATAAACACTATAAAAACAATGCAAACCCCAATTTTTTTTTTTTAAAAGTCGATTAGAGGTATGATCTCTTCTTATGTTATTTTCTTCTTCTCTACTTTGTTAAAAAAAAAAAAATTATGGCTTTTCATGTATTTTTAAAAAAAAAGTAATTTTCGCACATAAACCACCAAACTCTTTTTAGCATTTTTTACAACATAAAAAAGTTTGCAATAATTGAAATTATTCTTTTGAATGTAACCCATCTTTCTTTTATATTTCTCTATTGTTTAGTCATATATATTTTGTTTTGTTTCAGTAATTTCTAAGCAGTGAATTATCTGATTTTTAAATATTTTTTGGCTTTTTAGAAATTTTAATATCTAAATTTTTAAGCTATTTTTTTACAATATCTGAAATTTTCTGAAAATTTTTTTGTAAGTCATTACATGTTCAAGTTCTTCATCAAATTGTAATACAAATTAAAATCATACAGGAGCAAATCATACAATGGTGTAGTTTCTTAATCAATTTAAGATTTTATAAAATTATTTTAGTTCACCTCACAACTGAAAACGTGGGTTGAACTGTTTTAGCCTTTAGTTATTTGTCAAATGGATGAACATTTTTTGTTTTTCAAAATTTCATCTTGAACATATTTTTCAAGAGAAGGTGGCTCTTCAATCAAGACCTCCGTGCTACTACTAAAAGGCTATCGTTTCAATAAAAAAGAAAAGGATGATAACAGATTAACAGCTTATAGCGCCCCCCACAACCAACCACCCCCCCCCCCCCCCCCCTCTCTCTCTCTCTCTTCTCTTCTCTTTTGTAGCATTACTAATCCCAAATGCTATTGGTAAGGCACATAGCACGAGTTGGACTAGATATAGATACATTTCAACTAATGACACCCCTTAAATGGCACAATAATTTGTACATTCTTAAATTTGAAATATTTAATCTATTTTAAATGGAAATAATCATTCCCCCCCCCCCCAAAAAAAAAGGCATTCCAAATTGATTCTTATACCCATAGAAATAATCATCCACCATCGAGAATGTAATAGCTAAATGATGATGAGCAATATTAGTCAGCTATAAACTATGCATTTGCAGAGAGAAGGGTTAGAATGGTATAGTTGTAATGGCTATTGATACTATTCATTCCTTATATAGATAGGTTATTTAAAATCGTGGCAATATGAATTATACAAGGTAACTTATAAGAATGGACAAAACTTAGGTACAGTACTTATGTGATGTTTTTTAGGTTTCCTTTTTAAAATTCAGCTATGTGGTTTTTTTCTCATGGGATAGAAGTTTATTATTAGTTAAATACAACCACATAGCTGAATCTTAAGAGGGAAACTTAAGGAACATTACTAAGTACCGTACCTAAGTTTTGCCTTATAAGAATAATCATTTGCCAATCGAGGATACTATATTTCCGAACAGTCCGAACATGTTTTAATTTGCAAATGGACATATAAAAATTGGTATCACATCAATATTATTGTAAAAAAAAAGATTTATTATTAAAAGTTAATTCATCATTTTCTAACACCATATTTATTGAAATTTATAATATTTATTTTTTGGAAAAAATATGGGGTTTTTTTAGGCATTTAATATGATTTTCGGAAGAATTTCTTTAGTTGATAGGTTTGTGAAACTATTTTGTAAACTAGCATCTTGAGTCTTTTAGACTTGAATTCAGTGAAGAAACTCAAGTTTTAAAAACTTGAGTTCTCTAACCTCTTCTTCTCTCTCTTTCTAAGGCTTCTTCTCTCTAGCTTTTTCTCTAAATCAAGCCCAAATCAGGCCACCAAGGCCTAAGCTCATCATTGAGGTGGATCTCTCTCTCACTCTGTCTCGTTCCATATCTCTTATTCCCTACTGAAGCCCACTTCTGATCGGGATGAGGTGGTATTGCATGCACTTGTTGAGTTTGGGTTTGTAGGTTCTGATTGAGATAAGGTGGTGGTGCATTTGTTGGTTTTGGGTTTACAAGTTTTGGTCGTTATGAGGCGGTGGCATGTTTGTTGGGTTTGGATATGGGTTTGGGTTTGGGTTTGCAAGTTTTGATTGGTATAAGGTACGCATGTTTGTAGGTTCCGATCGGCTTTGTGTTTTTTGTTGGGTTTGGTTTTGCTGGTGAGATGTTAGTGAGGACCTATGAGGAACTATGGTGAGGAAGGTTTTGTTGGTGAGATGGTTGTAGGAACCGGAGGTGAGGAATAGAAGGAAGGTGAGGAATGAAAGATTTTGCTAGTGTGGTCTTTAAGGAACTCCAGTTCCACATAAATTTTTTAATCCACATTAGATTGCCACCACTTAGAACTAGCCTTAAGTTCTTTCAATAAGCTTGAGTCTTAAGACTCGAGATGCTAGTTTGCAAAATAGTTTCATAAACTTGCAAACTACTATAGGTGTTCCAAAAGTTATGTTAAATACCAAAAAACACACTTATACTAAATAATAATATCGTATTTCTAGCATATATGGTCCTAATTCAAATTTCTCATTGAAACCAAAACACACTTATTAAATAATAATAATAATAACACCAGCCGAGTGAAGAAGAAATAAAAATTACATGTTTGGAGTCTTTGGACAAAGTTGGAACCTTACTTAAACAACAACCAAAGGTTGTAGTCAATTGAAGAATACAATTAAAATTTAGACACGCATACACAAGTTTACTATCTTGTGTTGTTAGAATTGCTTAAACCAATCGTATGAATAACATTCTAAAATCTGTTTTGATTTGTTTAGTAAAATAGAATATTTCAGTATCGCTATATTTTTACGTATTATTTCAGGGAGTTATGGAGTTCTTAATACATATATCAATCCAAAGAAGTAAATCTCAAATAATATAAATTATATATTTTTGTATCCAACAAATTACTTATTCATTACAGTACAATTACTTTTTTAAGAAAATTAAAACATAAATCTGTACATAGATAATGAAAAGCTACAACCAAAAGTCCTTTCCATGCCACGTCAGTTGGGTCAGCAAACTAAAAGGCAAACATAAAAGAATAAACAAAGCAAAAACTTAAACATAAGGCATAGCTACTAAGACGAAGCAAAGAAGAAGAAGAAGAAGAGAAAGGGCGGCGACCTCTGAGTTGTCTGTGATGGCTGGGGATTTGTTCTTCAAGAGATTTGCGGTGGCAACGTGTTTTGCAGATGAGTTTATTAGTTTAGGAATTTTTCTTTAAACGACTCCACCGTTTATGCGATTACAGCTAGCTCAAATAACTATATGAACTCTGTTTCCATGACTATATAACTCAGTGATTCCTTGGAGAACAATGCTCAACCCAAACGTCGTCGTTTGCAGGCTCAGGAAATTGCAGCTTCTTGTTCATTGTTGCCCAATACTGAAACCCAAAACTAACAGTAATTCTGTTCCATCATTTTGTTTTGGCTCGGCTTCGAAATCCACCAGCTTGTATTCACTGAACAAAAAGATATCGCATTTGGTCCGTACGGGTCGGCTTAGTGAGGCCAGAGGTGTGTTTGATAACATGAAGCATCGAAACACAGTCTCGTGGAATTCGATGATAAGTGGGTATGTTAAACGAGGAGAAATGGGCAATGCACGGATATTGTTTGATGAAATGCCTGAAAGAGATACCGTGTCGTGGAATTTGATGATTTCGGGTTATATATCGTGTCGTGGAAAAGGGTATATTGAGGAAGGGAGGAACTTGTTTGATAAGATGCCGGAGAGAGATTGCGTTTCGTGGAACACGATGATTAGTGGCTATGCAAAGAATGGGAGGATGGATGAGGCATTACGGATTTTTAATAGTATGCGTGAGCGGAATGTGGTTTCTTGGAATGCTATGGTTACTGGGTTTTTACGTAATGGTGATGTGGTGCGTGCCATTGAGTATTTTGAGAGAATGCCGGAAAGGGATGCGGCTTCTCTTAGTGCATTTGTATCGGGTCTTATTCAGAATGATGAATTGGATAAAGCTGCAAGAGTTCTGCTTGAATTTGGTAATAAGGATGAAGGGAGAGAAGATTTAGTGCATGCATATAATACTTTGATTGCAGGTTATGGTCAGAGGGGAAGGGTTGGAGAAGCTCGGCACCTTTTTGATCAGATTCCATTTTATGGTGATCGTGGGAAAAAGGGAAGCGGGAGGTTCGAGAGAAATGTGGTATCATGGAATTCTATGATTATGTGCCATGTTAAAGCAGGAGATATTGCTTCTGCCAGGGAAATTTTTGACCAAATGACCGAAAGAGATATTATTTCTTGGAATACTATGATAAGTGGCTATGTGCATTCGTCAAATATGGAAGAGGCCTCAAATCTCTTTGGTAAAATGCCGAATCCTGATACCCTGTCTTGGAATACAATGGTCTCAGGGTTTGCAGAAATGGGTAGTTTGGAACTTGCCAATGATGTCTTCAGGAGGATGCCCCAGAAAAACCTGGTATCGTGGAATTCCATGATAGCAGGGTATGAGAAAAATGAGAACTATAAAGGAGCGATTAATCTCTTCACTCGGATGCTACTTGCAGGAGAGAAACCTGATAGACACACCTTGTCTTCAGTTCTCAGTGTGAGTACTGCGTTGGTTGATCTTCACCTGGGTATGCAAATTCATCAGCTGGTTGCGAAGACAGTTATTCCAGATGTGCCAATAAATAACTCTCTGATTACCATGTATTCAAGATGTGGGGCAATCAATGAGGCCCGACCATTTTTGATGAGATGAAACTGTGGAAAGATGTGATCTCTTGGAATGCAATGATTGGAGGTTACGCATCTCATGGTTTTTCTGAAGAGGCTCTGGAACTTTTCAAATTGATGAAGAGGCTTAATGTACAACCTACATATATAACGTTTATTTCAGTTCTGAATGCGTGTGCTAATGCAGGATTAGTTGAAGAAGGCCGGAAGCAGTTCAAGTCCATGTCCAGTGAATATGGTATTGAACCACGGGTTGAACACTTTGCTACACTTGTAGACATTGTGGGTCGGCATGGGCAGCTTGAGGAGGCCATGGATTTGATCAATAGTATGCCCTGTGAACCAGATACGGCGGTGTGGGGTGCATTGTTAGGTGCTTGTAGGGTGCATCACAATGTAGAGTTGGCCCGAGTTGCAGCTGAGGCATTGATGAGACTTGAACCTGAAAGTTCAGCGCCATATGTTTTGCTATATAATATGTATGCTGATGCGGGACAGTGGGACAATGCAGCAGAAGTGAGAATGATGATGGAAAATAATAATATCAGAAAGCAACCAGGGTATAGTTGGGTAGATTCTTCACATAACTAACGATAATTTTGCACTGATAAAATAAATGCATCGAGTAATTGGATTCAATAGAGTCATTTTCCCAACTGTTTATGTCAGTTTCCTCTGATCAAGAGAAGATAAAATCAGTCTACAGAATTCAGTATACTTGTTTGAATCACTGTTGAAAGACAGAGAGAGAAAAGGTAGATCAAGGTCAACTTAAATGAATTATTCAGTATACTTGTTTGAGTTGTATTGATTTTTCTTTCCTTGGAAATTCCCGTTTTCAAATTATGTAGGTCTGGCTATGTTCACTTGTCACTTGTGAAGTGCCAATATCAGTACTGCATTAGTTTTATTTAAAGCAGGAGATTTCAAATTTACTCTATTCATGTTGTATGACCATTTCTTCCCTTCGAATCCCAATTCACAAACTGTTTTGGCTTGGCTAGGTTCACTTGTGAAGTGCCAATATTATTTTTAGGGATTGGTTGTGCATTAGTTTTATAACAAATCAAGTGCGTAGACTGTAGCATGTGATATTGTATGATGCTTGCATGCATAAATAGAGGAATTAGATTGCAGTTTTGGTTTCATGCAAAGCGCATTTGTTTTTCATGGTGTAATTTTTTCTGTGCTGCCAATGAGCTCTTGCTCAAATGGCGCTTCCTCCTTCCATTATAATGGGATGGACGGTGAGGTTGTGGGTTCTAAACCCTTTGGGTGTGTACGTAAATTACCAACATAAACAAAATCCTCTTTAGTATTAGTATTAGCCTTCTGAAAAATTCCTTTATAGAAGCTTATCATGGTTTTTGCCAATTTGAGTTGTAGGCAATGACCACTTCCCATAAATTTTTTTGGATGGTTTGCATAATCATATCACTCGATAAATTCCAAATGTATATCTCCACCTTGAATTAGTTGTGCATAGAGTTTAGATAGAATAAAGCATCTCAAATATTCAATACACATATATGTATACATGTATACCTGCCCAAAAACACATACACCAACATATCCATATATATTATATTCTTTTTTGTAGGGTTCAGAGTTGTGCCTGAATGGTCATCTGTTATTTTGTGTCATTTTCTGTTCAATAGCTTCACTTTCATATTCTAGAATCCTGTAGGTGTTCACGTGAACAGCAAAGCAGGACTCATTTAAGTTATTGTTACATGATTTATTTGTTTTGTGCTTCTAGTGCTTAAAATTATCAAATGGAAGGACTTCTAAGTTCTAACTTTACTGTATTTTTTTTTTGGTTTACCTCTCTTTCAATTTGCAGGTTATTGGGGAAAGAGAAGAATGAGAAGGATAAGAATATTATTCCCCTTACTCTAGGTTTTTTGTCATGCCTCTATGGATCTTGTAATGCTGTAGATGGTTTTTCCAAAAGCACATGCAAATTATTTCTGAATATAAACAATGAGAAACATAGTCAGACAGTTGATAATTTACTGCTAGGATTCTGGTGTTCAAAATGTGACTGAAGCATTGCACACAATCCTGAACTATATTCCAAAATTATACATCAACCTGATATGCAAAGACAGAAATTAGTTTGGACTGTGATTTTCTCCACCTACAGTCTCTCTTTTTTAAGCTTCTTTATGATGAGTCATCAGAAGAGGTTCAAGTTGCCTGTGTCGGCATAATTCGACAGATCCTTATACATGGGAATACAGATGTTCTGCTTAAAACAAGATCTGAATGGACTAAATGTACTGAATTTTTTCTTCTTAACAGAAAAAAGGCTGTAAGAGAAGCATTTTGTACTCAGATAAATTCCTTCCTTGAGGATCCTATTTTGCCTTGTCTATTTTGTGATGAGGAGAAACCCACTAAAATCAAAGAACAGAAGTTTCTGGACATAATTCAACATGCCTTATCAGCTGCTGAAGATCCCCAGATCTTTGATACTCTTTTAGAATCTACTGCTGAAATTATGATTGCAGTTGATATCTACAGTCAACTTTTCTTGTTGCTTGACCAACTTGATAATCCACACGTGATAGTGAGAATGAATGCGTCAAGGTTAATACACAATTCATGCTACTTTCATCTTAAGGGAGGATTTGAACTAGTCTTATCAAAAGTTGTTTGATTGTTTATCTCTGAGGCTTGCCAGCCGTCCAAAAATGGTCAAAGAATTTGCAGAAGCTGTTTTTGGTGTTGAAATTGAAGAACTTGTGAGGAAAATGATTCCTATTGTTCTTCCAAAGCTTGTGGTGTCTCAGCAGGATAATGATCAAGCAATTGAAACCTTGTATAAATTGGCCAAGTATTTAAATACTGATATGGTGCATTTGATAGTTAATTGGCTACCAAAAGTGCTTGCTTTTGCTCTCCATCAAGCTGATGGCCAGGAGTTACTTTCAGCTTTGCAATTTTAACTTGCTCATACTGGTTCTGACAAGCAAGAAATTTTTGCAGCTGCATTACCTGCACTCTTGTATGAACTTGTTTGCTTTCTGGATGGGGGTGTTTCAGATGAGATAAGGAAAAAATATATAAATCTGCAGTAGTTCACTAGTACTTAGTGAGTAGTTATGGAACTTGCTAGTTGATCTTGTTTTTGGTTGTCTTTTTTATTTATTTATTTTTCCGCCGGGGGGTGGGGGGGTGGGTGTGGTGGTTTAAATATTTTTTCCATATTGATTATAAGTTGAAAATTTGCTGACCTGGGTTGCATTCATCTACATATTGCCTTTTGTTTTAGTTACTCATGTGTAGATTCAAAGGACCAAATTATTAATTTATTAGCTGATTTATTATATGTCCAATCTTATCAGTTGCCACTATTATTAGTCATTCTGCCAAGCATTCTAATTTTTATCTGATACAGGTTAGCAAGAGTACCTCAGATGATCTACCCAGGATTTTTGAAGAATCATTTTGTTGGCCTCATTAACAGTATTGATAGAAAAATGCTCCATGCTGAAGATACTTTGCTGCAGCAACAAGCTTTAAAGCGTATTGAGATGCTGATTAAAATGATGGGTTCCCACCTTAGTACTTATGTGCCAAAACTAATGGTTCTTCTTATGCATGCTATTGATAAAGAACCACTGCAAAGTGAGGGTCTCTCCATCTTGCATTTCTTCATTAAGCAGCTAGCGAAAGTATCACCATCTAGCACGAAACATGTAATTTCTCAAGTTTTTGCTGCTCTTATTCCTTTCTTAGAGAGAGAGAAAGAACATCCTTCAGATAATTTGGATAAAGTGGTGAAATTTTGGAAGAACTTGTTTTAAAAAACTAGGTTGTCCTAAAGGAGCATATTCGTGAGTTCCCTCCATTGCCCCGTATTCCAGCCCTGACAGAAGTTAACAAAGCTATACAAGAAGCACATGGATCAATGACTTTAAAGGATCAATTAAGAGGCACTGTTGATGGTTTGAATCATGAGAACTTGAATTACGCTATATGGTAGTCTGCGAGTTGAGCAAGTTGCTAAACCTAAGAAGGGAGGAGGTTACAGCTCTGATTACAGCTGAAGCTCGTTCAGACATGGATGTTTTCAGCGCCATATGTTTTGCGATATAATATGTATGCTGATGCGGTACAGTGCGACAATGCAGCAGAAGTGAGAATGATGATAGAAAATAATAATATCAGAAAGCAACCAGGGTATTGTTGGGTAGATTCTTCACATAACTAATGATAATTTGGCACTGATAAAATAAATGCATTGAGTAATTGGATTCAATGTAATCATTTTCCCAACTATTTATGTCAGTTTCCTCTGATCAAGAGAAGATAAAATCAGTCTACAGAATTCAGCATACTTGTTTGAATCACCGTTGAAAGACAGAGAGAGAAAAGGTAGATCAAGATCAACTTAGTTGAATTATTTCAACAATGCTCCTGATGTTGGTTGAATTCAAATGAAGAAAGACTATAATTGAGAAAAGCAAGTGAAATCAACTTTTTTGTACTGGCATATTTGCTTTTCTGAATGATCGTATAGAAGCTGGGGCAAAGGTGTTATAATGATGATGGATGGGGCAAACTCCGTGAATATCGAATTATAGACGCTGCTGCTGCAGATCTTTTATAGTTTGAAGGCTTTCAAAATTCTTCCTATTTGTTTCACTCATAAGCATCACAATGTGTCCCCTCAGTTGGATGGCCCAAAGGAAAGGTATGTTCTTACTTTAAACTCTGGTTAGTCCTAGTCTTTATACCTTGTACTGCCACTAAATGAGCTAATAAGTGCTTTAGAGCATGAAGTTCAATTACTCTGGTATGATTCAAGGCTTTTAAAAATAACACCTAGAATACTTATGTAAGTCCTGTCATCTTGTGCCACTACACTTAAATATTAGAATAGCAGGGCTGACCACTTTACATGGGATATATTATAACTTTATTAGAAATTGTAAGTCACTGCAATACATCAATAATAAATATTTGCTTCATCTGCTTCATCTTTCCCTCTCCTAGAATTCAATTTCTGGACTTTCTTTAACTTATATATATATATACTACTTTGAAAATCTGGACTTTCTTTAACTTATTTGTGAGATTTTCCCCCCTCTTAAATATTTGAAAGCTGACAGCAGGTTCCTCTCGGATCATATTTTCTTTCCAGACAATTGTTTGGACTTTTCAGGGTGGTGGTGTGGGAATTTTTGATATTGTTGTTGGCAGGCATTTTCTTCATTGGAAGCACCAGGATGCATAGGGAGAGTCTATTGAGTTTTAATGGTGCTTCCATCATAGTCTCAGAAGTCCTGTGGACTAACTGTTTGGAATTTTCATGACTGCTGGGGTTTTTGTGTCTCATGTCCTTGTTTTGACATGTTTTGCTTTAGCAATAGTCAACAACTTTAGCCTTTGTCTTTGATTAGCTCATTATTTCATGACTTCATACAACCGTGAAGATCTATGAATTTAATTAATATCCAGGCTGAACAATGTATACCTGTGTAATGGAGAGTTTTACAAAGTCAATCACTTGCCAAGTTGGTGGTAAATTGGTCTTGTTTTATCATTTGAATAAAATGTAAAATATTGACTGGGGATATCAATATAACATTGTCATGAAAATGCCACATGGACCTGAATGACATTATACTTGTATGATGGGGGCCTTTCAACATCCAATGAGCACTCACTGTTTGGTTTTATAAGAAATTTGATATAGGTCTAGATTTAGTTCTACTTATCCAAAAAAAAAAATGATACAGGCTTCATTTGGCATCTGTGAAATTAGATCTTGATAATGATATGGGAGACGTCATCCATTTTACTGTTAACAAGAAAGAATGAGGAATATCTCATCCAATTTAAGAATCATGTTTTTTTTCCTCAACAATTTGAGTATCATGTAGACTAGGTGTTATGCAGACCAATTCAAAATCATGCGATTGTTTCAGTGTATACCATTTGACATTTCAAATATATCTTGAATTCATTAGCCAATGAGGTTTAGCTCAAATGACACCGTTTCCCCTTATAAGAGCAAGTAGAGGGTAAAGTCATGAACTCAAGACCACTGTATGCATGTGTAGCTTATGAATAATAAAATAAATAACCCTTTTTTAAAGTAATTAATGAAGTTCTGTTAAATCTCAAGGTGATGCCACCTTAGATTTGATCAGGGCTACTTAACTGGACAGCATTCAGTGTCCCAACCTTCTTTACCCCCCTCTTATCTTTTGTCCTCCTTTTCTTGCACTAATATCATCTTGCCTCTATTTTATAAGAACAAATGTTTAAATATTTTAGAAGCAAGATTCATTATTAATTCCTAAGTAAGTTAACAATTGAAATATCTATGAAACTGAAATCTCAAATCTCCTTGAATGCTAGCTGTGTTTTTAGAGAATGGATGAGATCTCGATATGGCTCTGTCCTTTCACAATTGTCGTTTGTGAATCATCGTGGCATGCTAATTTAATACTGTAATCAATTTAACACTTCAGTGATCTGCCAAATCTTAAAATTACTTGAATATTAGCCTTGTTTATTGAGATCCTATATTCTCCATTGCAAATTTGCAACTGACCAAGATGTGCTTTTGTCCTGATACAATTGTCACCTTGTGAATTATGATGAAGTAGTTCCTTGATTTGAAACCATGTCCAAACACTTCCTAATAGTGTGCAGATAAAATTTATGGAATGTCTCCTTTTGAAAGTAACTCCCCCCATTTTAGTGTACACCTTCGAGCATCTATTGGTATGTTCTATTGTTCATTGAGTTGCCTTTTCTAAGCACAATATAGGTTATGATAATCTTTTGTTGTTTGTTAATAGTCCTTGTTTCCTAGGTCCTAGTCATTGTCACCTTGTTAAACATGATGTCGTAGTTCCTTGATTTGAAACCATGTCCAAAAAACTTCCTAATAATGTGCAGATAAAATTAATGGAATGTCTGCTTTTGAAAGTAACTTCCCCCATTTTAGTGTACACCTTCGAGCATCTATTGGTATGTTCAATTGTTCATTGAGTTGCCTTTTCTAAGCACAATATAGGTTATAATAATCTTTTATTGTTTGTTAATAGTCCTTGTTTCCTGGGTCCAATGTGAAAACAAAAGAAAACAAATTATTGCAATGCTTTTTTTTTAATGTGATATGGCCTGTTTTCAGTAGATCAAATGCAACAATGTGAAACCAATGTAGATGATCGAATATCTTTATTTCTCGCAAGATGCGAGTCTCACAAAGTTTGTATTTGCATAACTTTCTAGAAAAGAATGGTGTTTGTATGTGTAGAAACATATTGGAAGGTTGGTTGCATTTTCATTTTCCCATGAATCTTCCTTCCAAAATTAGTAACATTCCATCACTTCCTTCCAAAATAGTTTAGCATTTGCCTAAACTATTTTACTCTTTGTTTATGAGAAACTCTGAAAACTTAATGGACTGAATCTAATAATAGTGTGTTTGGGTCGTGATATTTTCTTCATAATACTATGCATTTTCTTCACTAGTCTAACAATCCAATCCAATCTAACTAAACCCAACTTGATGTTGATATTTTTCAAAGATTGATGGGATGGGTTAAATTTTTTTTTTTTTTTTTTGAAACTCCTTGTGGGAAGTAAAAAGATCCTGGTGGGTATGTGGGCCTTTAGGCCATGCTAAGGAAGGCCGACCTGCTTTTGAGTCCAGGACTTCTTAGTGTTATGAATCGTCCCATGAGCCAAGAGTCCGAGGATACAGCCGAGGGTGATTCTATCCTCGGACGGACACAGAAGAACCGGAATCTCACTGGGAGGACAGGGGAATGACACGGTAAAAACTAACGGTTAAAGGAGGTGAACCCTTGAACAACCTAGAAGCACCAATGTTGAAGATATACTCAAATTGAAGACTGTCACCTCCACATTAAAAACTCTGCACCTACCACCCTGGCCGCATTTATGGGGAAGTGACGCCTGAACAGTGGAAGTGAAACTTCTGGTTACTATTCAAAGACACTGAGAAAAGAAATATCTAGGCTAAGTGGGAATTGGGGTAACACGTGTAAAAAATATCAAAAAGATGAGTATTTAAGGAAAAACTTAGAACAAGAATGAGGGGGCTCCCTTTTTGTAACCTAAAAGAAAAAGAAAGGAAAGAGAAATAATATAAGAACAGCTCTCGGCTTACGTCCGAGGAGGTTGATTTGCAATATTCCTTGTTATTTTCGAGTGTTTGCAACCTTTGGCTTGTCATAAAATCTTTAAACACTTCTAACCTGGGTTTCAAGCCCACACTCTACAAATTCATATTGTTTGAGGCTCATTGGGCCTGAGCCCATAATTGTTCTTGGGGCCAGGTGCAATTGTGCACTTACACTCCTTACAAAAATTTCAACCCAATCAATTTAATCCAACTCACGTAATTAATCATTTGAAAAAAAAATTGTATTTTTATAATTTGAAACTTATTTTATATTATTAATTTAATTTATTATGGCATTTTAAGAATTAGAAATATTAGACCCAATTGCAAACATTGTAATAATTTATTGAAGAAAAAAAAATTGTTAAATTAAAATTAAAACCCCAACCAACTAGTCAAATCTAATTCTTCAATCCTATCAACACGGGTTGATTTTTAGAGCCTTAAACAGATTAGATTGGGTTACAAATTTCTCAACCAGGAAAGTTGAACTGGGTTCAAAGATAGTCTAAGATACCAAAACAGACCATATCCTATAATGAAAAATTCTTAAATACTCCCGTAGCATGGAGAAATTATGCTCATTCCTCTTATATTCATTATGGATTCTATTATGAATTTAATGAGTAAATCCCACAAAAAATGTAAAAGGACAAAGTATCATTTTCCGTACTCTAGGAGTATCTAAAAATTACTCCCCTACAATAGCCTAAAGTTGTATAGTAAATTCATCTATGTCATCAGATAGCTCGAGACTTGACAGAGAATTTATATAAAATAAATATAAGATAAAATCATAAAATAAAGAAATATTAGAAGGAGAAACTATATTATAAAATTCTATTTACGGAGTAGCCCACAATTTTAGTAGTTCTTAAAATGTAGTAGTGTTAGGTGATGCACAAGATGCGTTGAGTGTGTGGTCCCAGGTTCGATTCCGAATCTGGAAGTGCTTGGGTTACCTCCCTCAACAGTTTAGGATTATTAGTATTTCTCGTGAGATTAGGAAGTTATTGCTCACCGTGGTCTCTTGGCATTCCAGCAGGGCCCTTGACCTAGCAGGTAGGGTACTACAATAATAACACTTAGGTATAATTACCACATTAATTGCCCCTGCCCCTTTTTGTCCATAAAAAAAAAGTTTTTAAAATCTCATTTTATCTATCAAATCTTAAGTTTGAAATCTCGAGCCAATACGTGTGAAACGAGGACCATATAGGCCCTACGGAGTCAACTACTTGAAGAGATATGAATATCCCCATTTATTTTTAAAAAAAAATTCTTAAAAGTTGTAGATATTTTTCATATATTGATTAATAAAAGCAAAATTAGACCAAAATAAGAAGCTCTTATAATATACACCGACTAACTATATGCATCACCTTATTTTAATGTCATCACTAACTCAACATCGAATCCAATACTTACGTGCGCCCATACTCGACACTGAGTCCGACACCTTCGATACATGATACATCATCAATCCTTAACAATCACAACCACCTCTCTCTCTCTCTGACTCGCTCCGATTCACAACTCGCCCACTCATCCATCTCATCCTCTATATTATATATATATAAACTCCAATTCTCTCTCTCTTATACAAAAATAGTCGTACTGATTGGAAAACACAGAAAAAGAAAAGCAAGCGATGAGTAATAAGAGACCCAGAAGTGGCAGCAGCAGCATCGACAAGGCGGTGGTCGATGTTTGGCAACGAGAACTCGGCCAGCTCTCCTCTCGAAGCTTCGCTCATCGACTCGGTGGTTCCGAGGTCTTATCCTTGATAACCTTATCTCCCCGTTTTTTTTTGTTTTCTTTCGTTTCTGTTTGGATGATTAACTGTTTATCAAAAAAAAAAATTCCTGTTTGGGGGGTTTTTGATTACTTGTCATCATAATGGTATTGGGTATAGCTTGATTTCTGAATTGGGTTTTCAGATTATTGTATATATTGTTTATGATATTGGGTTTCTGAATTGTGTTTTATTAGTTACCGGTTAATTACTATTAAGCTGATTTAAGTTAATCACAATGGATTTATTTACACTGCTTCTTGGATTACCCGGCAACTGGTTTTACGGGCTAAAGGCGAGTCCAAAGGGCTCGTGTTTAGAAATGTTTCCTATGTTATGATCATAGGAAAAATGCTCAAACCTGGTTTTTTGAGTGTCATTCAAGAACATTTTTGTTTAGGAATCAAACAAAGGTTTAATGACAATGGCTTATAATAATCTTGAGCACTAAGGCATGTAGTAAATCAATTCATAATTCGTATTAAAGTAAATTTTACACCAGAATATAGCGAAGAATCTCAAGTATGTGTATGGCAATGCATGCTATACTCCACATTACCGATAGTATGATTTGTTTTGCTTGTATAAGTGGAAGCTGCACGCGTGTAATATGTTTCATCCTACTCTGAAGGAGGTGATGATATACATTGATCACTACAGCTCTGATCTACCGACGTTCACTTTTAATGTTCGGATGGGTAGGGGGTGGGGTTTGCTGATACCAGTTTGTTGTGAAACCCTTGCTGTGAAATTTATCTATATTAATTGGAGATGCTGATGAGATGTGTTTAATTGGAGATGGTTGTGTTTAAGCTGACATTAAGCTCCAGATATTGGTTTGCTCTGTCTGTTCTTTTCAATTATTTATGTCAATAACAAATCTTGTTTGGATTTTGATATAGTGACCATTCTTTAGTCCACTTCTGTTATCTTGTGGCTGAGTTGATATCATACAAGGTATAATTAGGTGAATTTTATGTTCCAGGATCTTGTGCTTCGACTTGATCTCTACAGGAAGTTGGAAAAGCACAAAGGTTGTGTGAACACTGTAAGCTTCAATGAAGATGGTGACATTCTGGTTTCAGGCTCAGATGACAGGCGGGTTATACTTTGGGATTGGGAAACTGGGCGTATCAAGCTTTCATTTCATTCAGGTCATGATAACAATGTTTTTCAAGCAAAGATCATGCCTTGCACAGATGATAGAACCATTGTCACCTGTGCTGCAGATGGGCAGGTATTTCATTTGGTCTAAAGCAGTTACTGTATGAAGCAAATATTGTGGTTTCATTCAAACATGTATCAGGCATATATTAGAATATAATTAAAGGATGTTACAGGCCACAAATTGTTTTTTTCGGGTGCTCTTCACCATTCCATAACTTAAGCTAATGATTTCTCTATAGAAAATTGTTCTATGATGAAGAGGGAACAGATCACTCATTCTCTAAGTTAATGGATCATGAGATCTTGGGGTGACAAATTTGATGATTTGATGACTGCTGCTTGTTTATCTCATCTTTCACCTTCTTACCAGTAGTCTTTGAACTAAAAGAATTCACCTTGTTTTTCTTTTGCTATCAAGATTTAGAATTTTCTCTATTTTGTTGCGATCCACAAATTATTATTATTATTTTATTATTATTATTATTATTATTATTATTATTATTTAAAATTCTTATATTACATTTGGTCAATTTTAGGTGATGCTCGCTCAGATTCTGGAACGTGGAGTAGTGGAAGTTAAAACACTTGGCAAACATCAGGCACGAGCTCATAAGTTGGCCATTGAGCCTGGGAGCCCTCATATATTTTACACCTGTGGTGAAGATGGATTGGTGCAGCATGTGAGTTATGATTTCCCCTTGCTACTCTAATTTTTTGTTATGTTGTCTCATTTATTTGGAGAATTCAAGCACCATGGGACAGGGACTGTCATAGCAAAAGAATAAATCATATACTTTGAGGATGAGGTTGATCCATTTGAATTTCATGAGCTTCATTTGGAGGCTTTACAGTAGGGACTGTTGATCCTCTCCTTGATTTTACTTGCTTTTGCCAACAATCTTGAATTATTTAAAATTAAATGACTTATTGATTCCCTGCATGGTATGCCTTGGTGTTCTCCTTGCATTGTGCTGCTTGTGGATCGGTCATTTTTCCTTTGTTATTTTGATTTTTACCTTAGTTTTTAGTATTGCTGGGTTATATGGCCCTGTGACACTGTCATTGTTGTACAGTTTGATCTGAGAACTCGGACTGCCACAGAACTTTTCACATGCCATCCAGTTGATGATAGGAGGCGTTACAGATCAGTTATTCCACTTAATGCAATTACAATTGATCCTAGAAATCCAAATCTCTTTGCGGTTGCAGGTTCTGATGAGTATGCTCGACTTTATGATATCCGCAAGTATAAGTGGGATGGATCAACTGATTTTGGTCAACCCACAGACTACTTTTGCCCTTCAAAGTTGCGTGGTGATGAACATGTTGGAATAACAGGCTTGGCCTTCTCAGAACAGAGCGAACTGCTAGTGTCCTACAATGATGAGTACATCTATCTTTTTACTCGTGATATGGGATTGGGGCCTAATCCACTTCCAGCCTCTCCAGTGTCTATGGGCAGTGATGCAAGTGAAATAGGAGGTGATCATCAATTGCCAGCATCTCCATCAGCTATGGATACTGATGAAAAAGTTATCCCCCAAGATTACAAGGGGCACAGGAATTGTGAGACAGTGAAAGGTGTGAACTTCTTTGGGCCTAATTGTGAGTATGTAGTGAGTGGGTCAGACTGTGGCCGGATATTCATATGGAAGAAAAAAGGAGGGGAGCTAATTCGTGTCATGGAAGCAGATAAGACTATTGTAAACTGTATTGAGTGTCATCCTCATACCATGGTGCTTGCAAGTAGTGGAATTGACGATGACATCAAGATGTGGACTCCAAAGGCTTTGGAGAAAGCTGTTCTGCCTACAAACATCGAACAGGTATGCCCTTTCATTTTGAGTTAATTATTTAAAGCTAAAAACTTTATAGGTTCTTTATTGAATTTGTCTTTTGCTGGTTTGGCCGGCAACTTCAAACTTTGAAAAAATGCAGGGAACTTGAGAATTTTGAAAGTATATTGCTTCATTTGCCCACATGCATGATTAGAAAAAATTATAAGTATCTTTAAAAAAAATCTTCGATCAGATGGACTTAAACAGTCATTTTCTCTCCACCGCATGGATTGGTGGTTTCTCCATCCATCCTAGTTGAGTTCTTGGTGATGATAAATTGTTGAAGATTATTTATTCACTTTTCCTTCTTCCCACCCTCCCCCTGCGCGCCTTTTTTTTTTTTTTTTTGGCTTTTTGGGTGGGTTGGGCTGGTGGGGGAGGGGGACTCTTGAGGTAAAGTGGGTTGTTGGGTACTGACCAATTGTCTTTCACATTTTTTGTGTTTTGCTAGAAGAGTGAAACCACATGTTAACTAGTGACTTGCACTTTCCACCCTAGTTTAGTTCACCTAGTCCACCCATCTAGTAAATTCCAACAAATACCTGATATTAGGCCAGTATTGGCGTTATGATGTTGAATCGTTGATAAACAATTAGATATATTTATGGATAATGCTATAATGCCCATGCCACAACTCGATACGGGCAGCAGAGGAACTAATTTCTCTGCTGTTACTTGTTTTGAAAAGGTTCTGAAACCTGATCGAATTCGTTGGTTTGCATTTGATGACTACTACGACGACGACGACGACGATGATGATTGTTTGTTCAATGATGATTACTTTTCTTATGATGATGATGATGATGATGATGATGACGACGAGGATGATGATGATGATGATGACGATGGCGATGACGATGATGGTGATAATGACAATGATGTTGATGATGATAATGATGATTATGGTTTCGATGATGATGATCACAATGATGATGCCAGCAATTGCATTGATGGTGTTGATGATAACATTGTCAATGATGGTAATTTTTTTGGTGGTCCTAATAAATGCTGATGGTAATTATGATTTACACTTTTTGTGTCCAGCAGAAACCCAGGCCCAGGGGCTGGATGTATCGTATAGCGTCTCCCCAGGACTTGCTGTTGCAACTATTTTCACTGCAAAGGCGGAGGACAAACTCTGAGCATGGTGGTGAAAGCTCTGCTCCAGGTCGCGAGCTTTTAGAGCTGCTTTTGAGGTTCAATGACAACAGTGATGCTTCTTCAGATGATGGTGGAGATACTGCCAGTCAGGACGACTTGTTTAGTTGAGATGAGCAAACCTTTTGGCTATGAAAAAAAATTCTAGTAATTGTACATAACATAGGGTTTAAGTTAAAACTGTTTTGGATTTTCTCATGTCTACTGGTTATTTTGTACCTAACTTCTATAACATTCATTAATGCTTTTCTTCTTTTATTACTTTTTTGTGCATAAATTATAGGATTATTTATTTGTTTATGTCCTGTAATCAATATTATGGAGGTCTCTTATAAATTGACCTTTATTTTTTGGCTAAGATTCCTTGTTAATTTATTTTTGAGTGGTTCTTAACTACAATATGTTTTTTTTTTTGGGGGGGGGTTTTGGATTCATGACTCTCTCAACTGCAATAGTAATGTTAAACACTGTTCTTAGTAATATCTTTCAGGGCCTTTATGTTCACTTTACCCAAATATGAAGTGAATGTGTTTGGTGATATGGGTCTTAAATTCGTGAGATATATGATTGTAACTAGTATGGCTGTTTTGCCAAGAGCATTGTGGCAAGAAGTTGGATTTGAAATTTTGAATCTTCTCTCTTACTTGATGTGAAGGAAAAAAAAAATTAACACCACATTTTTGTATCAAAAATAAAAATAAATGGGATTCATATTATTATTATTATCTTTATTATTATTTTTTGTGAATAGGTTCATAGACACAGATGGCTCTCATTTGAGCTAACAAAATAAGATAAATAAACAAATAAAAATATGAAAGGCTTTCTTTTGAGCTGTTTGTTATTGGATTGAGGCTATTACATAAATAAGGATTATTGGACTGAGGCAATTACATTAATGAGTTCCAATAAAGTTATTTGAGCATTCACATCAAAACCACTAAGAAATTCAACATCTTACTTTACAATATACCCAACATCAAATACTCTATTATTTTACCACTTTATTTAAATATTATTTTTTATTCTTTCTTTTACCACTTCAATGACTCTCTCTAACTTTCATTTAAATAACATCTTTTTGTGTTTACTATCTAGTTATAGTAAATTGCTAGAGATGATAGTTTATTGTAACTAAGTATTAAAAAATTATAAGTTTTGACACCTTTGATGTAAAAGCTCTTATTCGTAGTTTTTTTTTTTCTTTTTTCTTCTAGTAAGTCAATTTTTAATAAAGATAATTTGTAACAAGGGAAGTGAAAACCTAAGTAAAGAAAAAGGATAAAACTTGGTATCAATATGTAGTAATGATATATAGTACCTTTATTATACCAAGTTGTGTTTGAGGAATACTCAAATTCTATTACATCAAACATTTTTTACGTTTGTGACAAAGAAAGTGACAATATACCCAACATCAAATACTCTATTATTTTACCACTTTATTTAAATATTATTTTTTTGTTCTTTCTTTTACCACTCAAGCGTCTCTCTTTGATTTTCATTTAAATAACATTTTTTTGTGTTTACTATCTAGTTACAGTAAATTGCTAAAGATGACAGTTTACTGTAACTAGGTGTTAAAAAATTATAGGTTTGACACCTTTGATGTAAATGCTCTTATTAGTAGGTTTTTTTTTTTTTTTTTTTTTTTTTTTTTTTTTTTTTTGTGTTCTTCTAGTGAGTTAATTTTTAATAAAGATAATTTGTAACAAGGGAAATGAAAACCTTAGTAAAGAATAAGGATATAAGACTGAGTATCGATATGTATTAATGATAGATAGGACCTTTATTATACCAAGTTGTGTTTTAGGAATACTCAAATTCTATTACATCAAACATCTTTTACACTTGTGACAAAGAAAGTGAAAACCATAGTAAAGAACAAGGATAAAATTAGTTCGAAAATAAAACTAGTAAATACTTTTACCTTTTGTAAATAAAGCAAATTGACAAAATTTTTACTCAAATTATGTGACATTTAGGGTTTGTTTAGATATCGCTTATTCTTGAAAACTGAAAATACTGTAACAAAATAATTTTTAAATATATGGATAATACCATGAGACCTAGTTTTAAAGTTGTTTATGCTAAAATTCGTACTTGCAAGTCCTATAAACAGTGCCCAGGACTCATAAAAAAAACGCCGCAAACGCATTGTTATCCAAACCCAGCCCTAATATTTCACAGAGAGAGAGGGCAATTTGGCCCAACAGTAAGTGGGCCGGGCCAAGTATATTATTCTATAACTAAACCCAACAAGACTTAATTGGGCCAGCTTGGCCCAAAAGCTATGAAGCCCATCTCAGTCCTCTCTGACTTATATATACCACCACAACGATATTTCTCGACTCTAGACAAATTGTAAATTTGTAATTATATATATATATTCTTCACAGCGATGCGAGTCACGCTGACTCACTGAGTTATCTTCTCCCTGTTCGACCGAGTCGATCCCCATGGAAACCGTAATGAGCTCCTCCTCTGCAACGATCATGTCCTCCTCCTCCTATCCTTTCTCGAATTTCTCTCTCAAACGAACACTTCCTTCTAGACCTTTCCATTTCCCTCTCGCTTCCAAAGGTATTGATTTTTTTTTTTTTTTTTCCTTTCTTTCTTTCGTTTTCCTACAATTTCTCGGCAACCAAACAAAGTTTTTTTTTTTTTTTTGTGTGTGAGTATCGATTCGTAATATGTTGCGATTTCCAGGTAAAGAGAATGAATCGATTAACAATCCTGATTCTGATTCGAAGGAAATCAACAGTCTTCCAATTCTCAGCAATCGCCATCTCTCTCTCTCTCCTCTCTCAAAGGTATACTCTCTCTCTCTCTCTAAGATATTGAAGGAAAAGTAGAAGAAATAACGAAAAGAAAATTTGTGGTAAATGAAACCATGGTTCATGAAAGCTTCCATTTTTTGATAGAATTCAATGCTAGTAGCCAAATATATCAATTTATTCCTTTTTTTCCAATAAAATTAGTGCATAATTATTTGTATTATACATGAGCTGAGAAAATTTTAAAATCATAGCTGAAAAAAAAATCGAACAAAAAAAAAAAATTAATAACAATTAACACCAACATTATTTTTTTATATTTTATAATACTATAGTTGGAAATACTAGGAAGTGCCATTTGAGCTACAAGGCTGTTGGCAATAATTAATGCTAGAGTAAAAGAAGTATAAGTTAAAATAGCTCGACGCGTGTTGCAAAATATTTCCAAAAGAGAGGCTAAGAAACTCATTATATCCAATATTTACAAATGTTTGTTCAAGAGATTATTATGATTGGAATGGTATATACACAAATGGGTTGCTCTAGAAAAAAGTTGTAAATGGACAAACACATTAAAAAAAGAAATGTTGAATATTCATTGCAAGAAAATAATATTTTGTAAATATGGTACAAATATGATTGGAAGAGAACATAATCACATGCATATGAGGTGAATTTGGATACCATAAAATGAATACGAACTACATGTGTAGCCATTACATAGAAAGATTTAAAGTATCTTTGATGTACTGTAGAATTTATTTGAAACAGATTAAAAGCAAAAACTTACAGTGAAAATGTAGAAGTTTTCAATAGATTGGCTTGAAATTGAAAGGGGAAAAAATGTTGACCTTGAGAGTAAATTACAAAAGATACCCATGAATAAAAGTAAATTTGGCCAACCTCCAAACTGAATTGGAACAACCTCTGTGTGCAAAAAAACATTGGGCAGAAAAGTTCCAAAGTAATTCTTCTGATTCTGTATGATGGAATGCTTCCGCCATTTGAAGCTTTGTTTCTTGAAAGGAATTTTCTAATAGTGTCTAATGGGATTCTATTTGTGTTTTACAATAGCAAACGTACTCTTCATCAAATGTGGCTAAATAGGCCCCTTTCAATTACTTTGAAAAGGATGTAATTTGGTCCAAGTGGAAATTGATTTTGATGATCTTTTAAGTGTTAGCAAATGTAGTGTTAGCAAATGTGTCACATGTTTGTTAGGACTTTAAAAATTCTGTAAAGTTAACATAGCTATGTGTCATAATATGAGACATTTTAGGGTTTTAGGTTTAGACATTCTCTCAACATCCACTTTATATATTATGTGAGATTTTCTAGTGAGCAAGACAGATTAGTTGTGTTAATATTTCAGGCTTTTAGGTCCCTAGTAAAAAAAAAAAGGTTCAATTTGTTTGATTTTCCTAACGTATTATGGCAATTGAACTTGGCAATAAGATTTAACTCAATGGTTTCTGTTTAATAAGGTGTGGTTCCCAACTGATTGTATTACTTCTTGGAGTTAAGTTTCTTGCATTTTTATTTTTCCCTAAAGGAATCTTTGTTTGCTAGGATGTGGCAATGGGGTTGGTACTGAATGCAGCTGCGGGGAGAGGGTGGACAACGGGTTCGGGTATGGAAGGTCCTCGCAACCCTGCTGGGACTGAGACCAATTCTGTCTCTGAGAATGTCTCTACTTTGCCATGGTCTCTGTTCACTAAATCACCTCGCCGGAGAATGCGTGTGGCTTTTACTTGTAACATTTGTGGGCAGAGGACAACACGGGCTATTAATCCTCATGCTTATACCGATGGCACTGTCTTTGTGCAGGTAATAAATCACGGTGTAAATATATAAATTATACTCACTTGTAGTGTGTATGGATTTTTACTTGATTTGATTAGGGTAATATTTAGAAGATTTATTAATGCTAGTGAAATTTTGGGTTTAGCATATTGTGAGCTACTAATCTAATGCTCTTGTTAGTGGTTTGATATTCTTGTAGTATTTGACAACTTAAACTTCAATTCATAAGATGGTTGATTGAATATTCATGTTCAGACTGCTGAGTGATTTAAATGGCAGTATCACTTAGCTGGAAAAGATAATTAGTTGATGGTAAATTTAGCAAATGTAGAATTGTTAAAATTCCGGCTTAAGGTTTTTAGAGCATCTTTGTGATGCAGCTAAAAACTTTGACAATTTAATATGGAAATTGTAAACTTTTGTCTCCTTTACTTGATATTCTTTTTAGTGATCTGGCTGAAAGTTGTGGCAGTTAATTTTGAGGATGGGTTGAAATTTATTTATTTTAAGTGAAGGTTTGGTTGAATTTATTTATGTGATTAGAATTGTAAAAATTGTCTTTAAGTGGGGATGTAAATTGGGGATTATGATCTATTTTGGATATTTATCAATGGATTGACAACAAATTTTATGGATTAAGATGGTTTATTTGTTTTTTTGAGTATGCTTGTTTCTATTCTGTTTGGTATTACATATTTTAAATTTTTGATAATTTGTTAATTTGAGTCTCTCTCTCATGATCTGTTGCTATCAAGATGAATTTAATGACTCTGATTGTTTTCCTTATGTTTTGTAGTGTTGTGGGTGCAACGCATTCCATAAGCTTGTGGATAATTTGAACCTGTTTCATGAGATGAAGTGCTATGTGAGCCCAGATTTTAATTACAGAGGTCAAGGTTGGGATAATGTTAACTTCAAATATCTGGATACAGAAGATGGCAATGACATATTTCCTATCCAGTGAGGGGGATGGTTGGCTTATAGAGTATGTATATTCTACACTTGTGGTGGGATCTCAAATAGTTGCCTATGTATATTTAATGTTCTTTTATAGGAACTTTTGGGAAAAAAAAAAAAAACTGTATTAATTTATGAGATGGCTAGGGTTGTATTAGGGTCAAATTGGATTTTTGTGTGTTATGCGTGTGATCGTTACACACAATTAAAAAAATGAAAGAGGAATAGTGCATGCATATTGCATTTCTCTTGATGCCTGACCATTGAGAAATCAATATTTCCCCTCTATTATTCCACGAGTACTTTTACATAATGTCGTAATGACATTTTTCATGATGTGATACAGTACAATCTAACACACTAGGTAACACACCAGGCAACTAAAGTTGCTATTAAGTATTCTATATTTGCTTATGCATACATGGCAGTTTGTTGATGAGATTATTTCAAAATAGAGCTTTTCTTTATAGAGGTTGCTGTGCCTAAGAAATCATTGATGGCCTTAATAGATGATCCTTCAAAACCTCCTCCTCCTCTTAACGAATCCTCCATCTTCTCCTTCATTTGATTGGCCTTTCTTCTCATCTCCTCACCTTTCTCTGTTTTCCCCAATACCATCTTGATCACCCTTGCAACCTCATCATGTTTGGTCTCAGAGTTGACCCCTCTTGCAACCTCGATGCAAACACCAACTTCATTTTCCAGCATTTGGGAGTTAAAGCACTGCTCTCCACTAAGTGGCCAGCCTATGATTGGTATCCCTTGGCTCAAGCTTTCCAGTACTGAATTCCAACCACAATGGCTGAGGAATGCACCTATGGACTTGTGAGATAAAATTTCTTGTTGGGGGGCCCATTTATGTACTAAGAGACCTTGATTTTTTTTTCTCTTGTTCTTTCTTCAAAGCCATCAGGCAGCCACTCGGCTCTGAAGTCTTCAGTTGAACTGAAACCAAATGGTGGCCTAATGACCCACATAAATGCTTTGTTGCTTGCCTCAACTTAATGCCAATTCCATCATTTGTGAAGGTAAAATGGTGTTATGTGATCCAAAAGATACATACAGAACTGAAGTTGGTGGATGAAGATCTAGCCATTCACAACAACTATCAGTTTTTGAAGAGAGTTTCTCACTTCTCTCTTCCTGGTTATGGGTATCATTCTTCATGGAAGAGCAGGCTGGTCCAATCATACAGACTGGCTTCCCTCCCATTTTCCTTCTAAAATATTTTACACCAATATCCCCTAATCCCTCCATGGTATTTAAGAGAACTGCATCAGAGCAAAAGCAATGTGAGAACTGCCGTGTCCAGAAAATCCACAAAGCATTGGTAATATCAGAAAGCCTGAGATCATTTCCAAGTTGTGATTGTTGAATTTTGGATGCTTCAGGAAAGTCAGGCAGCGAAAACTCCTGGTCATCAGTCTGGGATTGATGTTCGTTAAGAGAGAGGGAAAAATATATGGCCATGCTGTAACCAGCCCCAGCAATGAATACTGCATGATAAATTCCAAGCTCATTGGCAACTTTGACCGTCCTCCCAAGAACATATCAGATATGATACACGCACGGACACGCCGTCTTGTTCGGTAATGTTGATGAGGAAGCTTTTGAAGGGAGACTCAAGATTTTCTGAGGCTTCCAACAAGCGGCAGGTGAGTTCAGCAGTCAATGTATGAGTGTTTTCTACACCAGGTGGGAGACCATAGTTAGTCACATGGAAAGGGATTTCAGCAAGCCTTATGTTGGTTTTGGAAGGGAGAGAAGGTCTTAGTCTTTGGATGTTAAGAGGGGTGTTTACTATGGTGACAATGTAGCCCTCCTTTCGTTCCAATAGTCTTGCAAGTGCCATGAAAGGATTGAGATGGCCAGGAGCCATGAAAGGGAACATGACAATGTTTCTTTCTTCTCTTTCATTATCCATGGCAACAATTATAGAGAGAGAAAAGAGGGCAGAGAATTGTAGTGGGGGATTGGAGACGCATTGTCTATTTATTTGCAGGGTGCACTTTGTCTATTTATTTATATTTTTGTATTTAATAGGTTGTATGTTTTGGTGTCAAATAGCATGTCACCATGATGCAAAAAATAAAAAAAAGCATGTCACTATATTCAAAGAGTAATTGTAGACGGCATGTGGCATAATAGGGACCATTTGTTTCAGTAGCACCAGTTTGGTTACTGGCTATTGCTTATGTGCGTGAGTACTACAACCAATTAATCTATATCTATATATATCTAAAAATTGAAGCATAACATTCATTGTTGTTACGCTCCAGTTAAACTACATCAGCGTCTATGTTATTACCTTTTTATTTTTTTATTAATTTTCTTATAATCTTTTTTAACATTCACTTTTTTTTAATATTTGCACTTTTTCCAACTTTTTTCCCGCTCTTATCTTTTCATCTCTCCATTGTCCTCTAACTTAATTCACTATTCATTTTCCTTTATTTTGTCTCTTGTTATTCACACCCTCTTATTCTTCAACTTTCCCTCTTCCTTACCTTTTCATCTCTCCACTATCCTCTACCTTAATATCACTATTCATCTCTTGCTTCATCTTCCTTTATTTTGTCTCTTCTTATTCACACCATGTTATTATAAATTTGTCATTCGCTCTTCCATTCTTTGCATAGTTTTTCCTCACAAAAAGGTTATCTCTCTCTTTCTCCTCTCTCTCTCTCTGTTAGAAACCTCTATAAACATGTGGATAATAATTGTTGTATTGAGATTTAGTTAGTTAGTTAGTTACAATTCTAAGCATGTTAATTACATTTAGCACATGTTAGAATTAATGCACATGGTTAATCACATTAAACATATGTTGGAATTATTAATGCACATGGGGAATAATAGAACCAATAGGATGAGGTCATATGGGCCAATGAGATTATAGCTAGTCTACTATAAATACATGATTGTAATCCAATATGAGAAATCAATGAAGAATAAACCAACTTCTTAGTGCATTAGTGCATCTCTCTCTCTCTCTCTCTCTCTTAATCTCTCTTTCTCTATGGAGGGTGACTACCTCGAATTAATTCAATTTTCCTACAATGCCCATCAATACCCCTATAATTCAAACCCATCTCCATTAGGAACTTCTCCTAACATTTGGTATCAGAGTCGTCGATCTCGAGATGGGTGAATATGACCGACAAGAAATCTTGAAGGACTTACAACAAATGGTGAATGAAGTTCCGAGAAGGTTAAGGTCTTGGTTGAATCTAACATGGCCATAAAGGAAGAACTTTCAAGAATGCAAGAGGATCTTGAAAACATATTCGAAGAAGAGTTACAATCTTTTTATTCAATGAAACTCGAAGAACAAATCAAGTTCCAAAAATCTACTACTGTTGTTGCAAGTCAGGATGTTGATTTCTGTATCAAAGTGAATGATGATATACATGTACATGCTCCCCTTGAAGTTTAGTCAAAAGAACTAACAAAGAAGGTGATGATGATCTTCCAAGAACCAATTCTTGAAGCACCAATGGAGGCTTCCATTCAAGAGTCTATGATTCAAGAATTGGAAATCTAAGTGTCGGTGATCCAGAATCCAAGATACAAGCGCCAAGAATTTTAATAGTTCTAGAAAATGAGGCCTTGAGGATACAAGAATATTTCAAGGTTCAAAGAACCAATGAGACCTTGAAGATTGAAGAACCATTAAAAGCTCCAGAATTCGAGCAAAGTTTGAAGATCTACAAAGAAGAAACCTTTAGGTGCATGAGACCGCTTGTTAAAGAGAAATGCATGAATACGGTGATCAAAACATCACTAAGGTATTGGTCCGTTGGAAGATCTCGTTTAATGAAGATGCTATTTCACAACACCTTGTGGGCAAGGGAAGGGAAATGTTAGGAACCTCTATAAGCATGTGAATAATAATTGTTGTATTGAGATTTAGTTAGTTAGTTAGTTAGTTATAATTCCAAGTATGTTAATCACATTTAGCACATGTTGGAATTATTAATGCACATGGTTAATCACATTAAACACATGTTGGAATTATTAATGCACATGGGGAATAATAGAACCAATAGGATGAGGCCATGTGGGCCAATGAGATTAAAGTTAGTCTCCTATAAATACATGATTGTAATCCAATATGAGATATTAATGAAAAATAAACCAACTTCTTAGTACATTAGTGCATCTCTCCCTCTCTCTTAATCTCTTTCTTTATGGAGGGTGATTACCTCGAATTAAGTCAATTTCCCTATAATGCCCATCAATACCCCTACAATTCAAACCCATCCCCATTAGGAACCTCTAGGTTCCTAACTCTCTCTCTCTCTCTCTCTCTCTCTCTCCAATTTTTTGGTGGATTTTTTTATTTTTCTTGCATCTATGCTTTAGGTTGATAAATGTTGTTTTTTTTTTATAGAATTCTAATTTGGGTTGATGAGATATAGTTTTGTGTTTTAAGTGTTTTTTTTTTTTTTTTTGGGTTCTCTTTGCTTGTTAAATATTACCCTATTGCATTATAAAAAATTTAAGATAGTAGATAAAAATATAATATTATTATATTACATAATATTATTATATCCTTTATTTTTACTTTCTTTCCTACTCTCATCTTATTTTATTCAACATTAGACTAGGATTGGTATTTAGTTATTAACATGTTGGTCAATGGTTGCAAATTTAAAATTCGAGTTGGATCATGACATGTTTTTGTGACAATAGGTGCTAATGATCTTTACATGGTATGTGGAGTCTTCTTAATATTTTAGTTTTCACTTTAACAATATAGAAATTGTTTCATCAATGATTGAGGGTTTATATGTTACACATTTTTGCAAATCTTTTCAACGCATTGCATAGATTAGCGATTATTACAAATAGTACTTATTCAATCACTTTAAATTTGGGTTTGGATAAGATTGAAATCCAACTTATATATGATTACTTCTCAAATGATTTCTTTATGGGATGTACAACTTTACTCTTTTATAGCTTTTTAAATAAATAAATAAAAGCAATCTCAAACAAATGTGAAGTCATTGAAAATTAATATTTTATCATTGAATTAGAAAAAATATAATATACGGAAACATGGTATACAATCAAAATTAGGCAAGAACTTATTTAAATACATAGTTGTTTTAATGAAAAGAAAACAGTCATTATTTTTCTTAATATTGATCACTTCTAAAATCAAGAAAAAAATAATATTCAAATAACAACTAAGGCTACATATGAATTTATTCAAATTACAAAAGAGCCATAATAAAAAGAAACTAATTATTACATTTTTTGAAAGTGATGAAGAAAAAAATTTGGAATAAACGGTATGTCTTTTACTTTTACTTTTTTTTTTCTTCTCATATTATTTTATTCAAAATTTAAATTTAGCCACATCTTCCATTTCATTAAATTATTTATATTTTCTCTCCTTTTTTATTTTTAAAAAATCAAACATATAACATTTTACTTAGATTCAAGAAAAAAAAAATTGTCCTCATTAAGTGAAGTAATATTAGGGAAACACTCATTCTCACACCCAATTCGTTAAAGGAAAAATATAATACAAAACTAATGTCAATTTAGAAACACTATATTAAAAAAAAAATTAATGAGGATATTAACAAAATATTATAGAAAGAAATTATAATGCATATTTAATGCCATAGAATCATCATCAAATTTTGAAAAACGATAGTTGCGGAGAGGAGAGAGAGAGAGAGAGAGAGGAGAGAACATAACAATGTAATAAATAGTAGATGAAGAAAAATGTTTAGAAACCACTAATTGGAAAACAAAGAGACTGTAAGGAGAAGTAGGAAACAAAATAGAGATGATCATAATAAAAATATTAAAAATTTTATAGTGCAGTAAAATAAACCGATACATTCACTTAAAAAATTAAATCAATAATCAACAATTAAATACACTCATAGTACTAAATTTAAATTTATAAATAATCAAACTTTAACCATGGAAACTGATGGGGGATGAAAGCGCTCAGACCGTCCCTGGACGGTCATCACCTCGGCAGCCGTCGAGGAGTTATCCTCAGGACGAGGGTAACGGACAAGGCCGTCCTGAGGATGATAGCGAAGCTACATCCCTCGTCCATGGGTTGCGCACACTGTCCCGAGAGGACTCGTCCACATAAAGGTTCGTGGACGAGGATGCTACACTTGGAATTATTAGGTACACTCGACGAAGGAAATTCAGAACGAGGATATCATACTTAGGAAAATCTCCGAATATAATGTGATAATCCCTTATCCCACGCATAACTGTCATGTATCCGTTGTGAAATAGAAGTGTAACTCCTAAACGGTTATGCAAATTACGTTTAATTCTTGCGTCTCCTTGAATCCAAGAGAGGTTCAAGTTTCGATAACCGTCTATGAGAACATTATATAAAGGCCGATTCAGACAAGACAAAGGTATGTTCATTTTTCACTCCCAAAAAGTTGGAACTCCAATAATATAAAGAGAAAAACTAACTTCGCCATCGGAGGATTTTCGGCCGGTAGCCCCGGTCACCTTTGATTTGTTTTTCTTTCTTTCTTTAGGCCACAAAGAGTACCAGTAGTCCTTTCAAGTCCGAAGCATCCAGCCCACTGATCTTCTTTGCATCATCAGTTGGCGCCGTCTGTGGGAAGAAACAAGAAGGGACTAACAAGAGCAAAGCATACAAACACTGCTCAGTCATTTTTGGTTCAATCGTGTTTTTGTTGTAAAAAGTTACTCTATCCCAGACAAAAGGCTGAATGGTTTGAACAAGATCAAGGGCTACTAGCCTAGGCCACCAGGAGAGTAGGGATGCATCCAACAATCCCCTTCGCGATCGCAGATCAGCACCTGTAATGCCACCGCCTTCTATTCAACACATACAATCCATGGCTGCCGCTATGGCAGAACTGACACGTCAGAACTAGGAGTTGAACAGGGAGATCAACCTTAGGAGGCAGCGTCAAGAAGGGCATATGGAGGGAAGGGCCCTGAGTCAGGAAGGAGGAGGGGAAAATGTAGAGTTCGAGAATCAGACAAGGGGTACCACTTCAAGAAGGATGCCGCACTTGGAGAGAGAGATGGACCAGATGAGGAAAGCCATGGATGAGATGAGGGAGAATATGAGGACGGCAAACCTAGTAGACGATATGGTCCACCGAACGGACTCCCCTTTCACAACTTCCATCAACAGTCACCCTCTACCCCCGAAATTCAAAATGCCTTCTTTAGACTCGTACGATGGAAATCGCGACCCTTGTGATCACATTGCAACTTTTAAGACGACCATGCACCTGCAGGGGGTCCCAGACGAGATCATGTGCAGAGGTTTTCCTACCACACTCAAGGGACCAGCGCGAGTGTGGTTCAGTAAGATTCCCCCAAACTCGGTGGGGTCATTTGAAGAGCTGAGTAAGCTGTTTGTCAACAACTTCATTGGAGGAGAGCGTCATAAACGCTCCTCCTCTAGCCTGCTGACTATAGAGCAAGGGGAAAATGAAAGTTTGCGATCCTTTATCACTCGGTTCAACAAAGAAGCCTTGACGGTGGAGGAGATGGATGACAAATTATTGTTGGCCGCTTTTCACAATGGGGTCAATTCTGACTTGTTCATTCATAAGCTCTATGAGCAAGAACCACAGACTATGGCCGAACTTGTCCATTCGGCCCAGAATTTTATGAATGCTGAAAACGCTATCATAGCCAAGAAAAGAAAAAGGGCAGAATGCTCGGAAGTGGGTCACCATCGCTATCCGGATCAGGGACCTCGTCCAAAGAAAGTTCGGGTAGACGAGAGGAAAGATAAGGATAGTAAGAAGGCGAGTTCCTCCGCGAGGAATCAGCAATACACCCCCTAACTATGCCACTAGAGCAGGTTCTTATGCAGATCAAGGACGATCCGTCCTTGAAGTGGCCGGATAAAATGAAGGGAGACCCCAACAAGCGTAACAGGAGCAAGTACTGTCGCTTTCACAGAGACCATGGGTATGACACGGACGAATGTTTTGACTTGAAGCAGCAGATAAAAAACCTCATTAGATAAGGAAAACTGAGGAATTTCCTTGGACGAGATCAAAGAGATGAGAAAATGAAAGCCAAGGTGGAAGAACCATCACGACCCCCACTGGGAGAAATAAGGGTGATTGTAGGAGGAAACTCGACGGCGCAGTCATCCAAGTCAAGAAAGACATATCTGAAGGCAGTGCAGAACATCCAGTTGTCCAGACGACCTAAGACCGGGGAAGTAGACCAGCATGCCGTTACGTTTACGGACGAGGAAGCAGGACGACTTCATCACCCACATGATGACGCGATAGTCATCACTTTACTCATCTCTGACTACATGACCAAAAGGGTGTTGATAGACAATGGCAGCTCTGCAGACATCCTCTACTACCCCACATTCCAACAAATGAGGCTAGGACGAGATCAGCTCCGACCAGTGAACTCGCCGTTGGTAGGATTCGAAGGAATGAAGGTGTAACCGATGGGTACCATTACATTAACGGTGGTTGTTGGAACATATCCACAGCAGATAACCAAGGAGGTAAATTTTCTTGTTGTCAATTGTGCGTCGTCATATAATGCAATTATTGGGAGACCAATTTTGAATAGTTGGAAGGCGGTAACCTCTACTTACTACTTGTCCATCAAATTTCCAACTGAGCACGGGGTAGCCCACGTACAAGGGGATCAGTTGGCCGCCAGATAATGCTATTTGGCTATGTTAGCAATGGACGAGCATATGCAGGCAATGAGTATAGAAGGACGAAGAATCGCGGCGGAACCCACTGAAGCACTAGAGAACATCCCTTTAGACGATAACTAGCCTGAGAAGTATACTAGAGTTGGGGCGAGCATGGAAGAGGGGGCAAAGCGCGCTTTGGTCCGGTTTCTGAAGAAAAACCTTGATGTCTTTGCATGGAGTCATGAGGACATGCTTGGCATTGATGCGAGTGTCATTACCCATACCCTGAGCGTGTGTCCCTATTCGAAACCAGTGCGTCAGAAGAAAAGAGTTTTTGCTCCTGAGCGAGATAATGCCATTAAGGAAGAGGTGCAGAAGTTGGTCGCCGCGAAGTTCATCCGAGAAGTTCATTACCCAGATTGGTTGGCAAACGTGGTCATGGTCAAGAAGGCTAATGGCAAGTGGCGAATGTGCGTAGATTTCACTGATCTAAATAAAGCTTGCCCCAAGGATAGCTACCCATTGCCACGCATTGACCAGTTAGTAGACTCGATGGCAGGTCACAGGATACTTAGCTTCATGGACGCTTTCTCAGGTTATAACCAGATTCAGATGAATGAAGCGGATCAGGAGAAGACCTCCTTCATCACGAGCCAAGGGTTGTATTACTACAAGGTAATGCCCTTTGGTTTGAAGAACGCGGGGGCGACCTACCAAAGGCTGGTTAACCATATGTTCCGTCCTCAAATCAGGCGAAATGTGGAGGTTTATGTGGACGACATGCTGGTAAAGAGCTAGGACGAGGATAAACATCTGGACGACCTTCAAGAGACTTTTGATACGTTGCGATGATACAACATGAAATTGAATCCAAGCAAGTGTGCTTTCGAGGTTTCGTCAGGAAAATTCTTGGGGTTTATGGTGTCGCATAGGGGAATTGAGGCGAATCCGGATAAAATCCAGGCAATACTGAACATGGAACCACCGAAAAATATCAAGGAGGTCCAGTCTCTTACTGGACGAGTTGCCGCCCTTAACAGGTTTGTATCAAGAGCTATTGACAAATGTTTACCATTCTTTAAAGTCCTTAGGAAGGCTTTTGAATGGACGAACGAGTGTCAACAGGCCTTCCAAGACTTGAAGACGTATCTCATGACGGCACCACTGTTGAGTCCGTCTGTTCCTGGGGAAGAGTTGTACCTGTACTTGGCAGTGTCCCCACACGCAGTAAGCTCAGCGTTAGTCAGAGAAGAGGGGAGAATCCGGAAACCAGTCTATTACACAAGCCACGCGATGAGAGGGGCAGAAGGATGATACCCGATGATGGAGAAGCTAGCCTTCGCATTAATAACGGCTTCCAGGAAGCTGAGATATTATTTTCAGGCACACGTCATCAACGTCCTAACAGACCATCCCATAAGGAAGGCAATGAGCAAGTTGGAAGCTGCTGGACGGCTAGTGCAGTGGGCCGTTGAGCTCAGCAAATTTGATGTCAGATACCTCCCAAGAAGTACGATAAAGGCGCAGGCGCTGGTAGATTTCATTGCAGAATTCACCCCCAGCCAGGACAACTTGAACAAGGACGAAGGAAATGAAATGTGGGTGGTTAATGTAGACGGATCGTCCACACTGTATGCAGGAGGGATTGGAATTGTACTGAAGTCCCCTGAGGGTGACAGGCTGGAGTATGCAGCCCGTCTGCAGTATCCAACTACCAACAACGAGGCTGAGTATGAGGCTCTACTCAAGGGATTGGAATTAGCCAAGTCCTTAGGGGCTGAGTCGTTAACAATCAGAGGAGACTCTCAACTGGTCATTAACCAAGTGAATGGGATTTGTGACATTAAGGGAGATCGAATGAAGAAATACCTCAACAAAGTGAAACGCCTTGCACGAAAATTTCCAGCCATAAGTTTTATTCAACTTCCCAGGGAGGAGAATGCGGAAGCAGACGCCTTGGCGAAAGCCGCCTCGGCAGGGGTCATAGACGAGTTCGACGACATCCAATATATGCCGAGCATAGACATCCCTGACATACAGCAGATAGGAGGAGGAGAGAATTGGATAAGTCCGATAATGATTTACCTCAAAGATGGAAGGCTTCCAGAAGATAAGGATGAAGCAAGAAAGTTAAGGGTCAGGTCGGCCAAGTATGTCCTCATAAATGAAGTGTTGTACAAGCGAGGTTTTTCCCAACCTTACTTAAGATGGTTGACTCCTGACGAATCGAACTATGTTCTAAGGGAAGTTCATGAAGGATCATGTGGAAATCATTCAGGAGCAAGGTTGCTAGTCCATAAAATCGTCCGTGCCGGCTACTATTGGCCTACAATGCAGGCAGACGCTAAAGCTTACGTCAAGGTATGTGACCAATGCCAACGCTATAGTAATGTGCCTAGACAGCCGTCAGAATACCAAACCCCAATGATGGCCCCATGGCCATTCGCATAGTGGGGACTAGATATCCTAGGCCCTTTTCCCATGGGAATCCGGCAAATGAAGTTTTTGGTGGTGGGAATTGACTACTTTACCAAGTGGGTAGAAGCCAAGCCTCTTGCAGCAATCACTTAGCAGAACGTGAAGAATTTTGTATGGAAGAATATCCTATGCAGGTTCGGAGGACCCAGGGTATTGGTATCTGACAACGGACATCAATTTGACAGCGCACCCTTCAGGGACTTTTGCAATCATTTCGGGATCAATAATCACTATTCCTCACCCTCCCATCCACAGGCAAATGGACAAGCAGAAGTAGCAAACCGATCCGTGCTGAAAATCATCAAGACTCGGCTCGAGGGTGCAAAAGGGATATGGCCAGACGAGCTACCAGGTGTTCTTTGGGCCTATAGGACGACTGCACGAACTCTGACAGGAGAGACCCCTTTTAAACTAGCCTATGGGAGTGAAGTTGTCATACCAACAGAGGTTCATATGACAAGTCACCGAGTGATGGAGTACCAGGAGAAAGATAATGGGGAACAACTTCGCCTTGACCTCGATCTTGTTGACGAGGTAAGAATGGATGCGGAGCAAAGGATGGCAAGATACAAAAATCTTATGGCTAGACAGCATGATGCCATGGTAAAACCCAGATGGTTCGGCGTGGGGGACCTTGTTCTCAAAAGGGTCTCTTTGGTGACTAGGAATCCAGCTCATGGAAAATTGGGACCCAATTGGGAAGGACCCTACAGGGTAATCACCTGCAAGAGGCAGGGGTCCTACTACCTAGAAGCCTTGGACGGGCGGAAGTTAGAGCATCCCTGGAACGTGGAACATCTGAGGAGGTACTATCAGTGATAAGCAAGACGAGGAAAGTCAGTGACAAAGTTACAGCTACGATTTGTGTGTTTGCTTATATTTATGTTTGCTTATATTTGTTGTTGTATTTTTACTACTATTATGGTGTGTTATGAATAAAAGTGCACTAGCCCTTAAGCTTTTGCACTACTTACAGACCAGTTTACGAAAGACGAGGCTATGTACTTATCCTAATAAGGCACTAACTTATAGGCATGTGCCATGTTTGTGAACAATGTTCGTGTATTAATATGGTTTGAGTTTCTTATGTATTTGATGCACAGATTTAGTTTCCATAATAATACCCACAGAAGGGGCAAAAACCTAAGACGAATTGAAGAAGTTCGGACGCAGAAACGCTCGTCTAAAGCTTTCCTTTAAAAAGGATAAAGCAAAAAGAAAGAAGCCAAGGCCTTCTTGTCCAAAGCTTTCCTTTAAAAAGGATAAAATAAGAGAAAGAAGTCAAGGCCTTCTCGTCCAAAGCTTTCCTTTAAAAATGATAAAGCAAGAGAAAGAAGCCAAGGACTGCTCGTCCAAAGCTTTCCTTTAAAAAGAATAAAGTAAAAGGAAAAAGGCCAAGGCCCACTCGTCTAAGAAAGAAAAGTAAGCATTAAAGTATAGCATTCCAGAGACGAGCACTCATCAAGACGAGAAAACATAAACATTATGAACTTCTTTCGAGAAGGCGAATAATAATTGCCTAAAGGACAAGCAAAAGTAATGCAGTCATTATCATTGTCTTAGGTGGGTCGTCCATAAAAAGATCGTAGACGATCATTCAACACTTGGAGCATTGTTTAAAAGACAATAGCATAAATGATAACAAACAAAGAAGATATTCTTTAGCCTAAAAAAGGTAGACGGCCACCGTCCAAAAACCCTTATAAAATAAACATTAAAAAGCATTGTTCATAAACTCGTCTAGAACACTCTAGACGAGGAAATTGTACTTGAATACATTTCAAATTCTTAAATACATTTTAAATAAAAAAGAAAGAAAAGAAAGCTAAGCAACAATAACAATTGGTTAAAAAAGAGACATCTTCTTCAAGAGGAAGGGGCATCAACGTTGGGGTCGTCCTAGGCTGGTCTGGTGGAAGCGACGTCCTCGATATTGACATCGTCTGAGCCTGTGTGGACGAGAGAGCTTGTAGCAGCAGCAAGGTTGAGTTTAATGATGCTAAAGTCAACTTCAGGAAAGCTGTCCATAGCGTCCATCCTAAAATCTTCAAACCCTGCTGCATAGTTCGTGTCCATCAGGTCAGTAAACTCTTTGGACGCTTTGAATTCCTCCACTGCCTCATCTTTAGCTTTCTTAAGAAGAAGACTCAGGTCGTCATTCTCCCTTTGAAGAAGCTCCAAACGATCGTCCTTCTTGGCAGCGTCAGACTTCAGCTCCTCCACCAAAGCCTTCAACTCCTCAGCCTCGTCCTTAGCCTTGTTCGCCACCTCCGCCCACGTCCTACAGTCATTCTTGATCTCTTCTATTCTTTTCTCTAGAAGGATCCTCGTCCTGTCCATCTCTGTGGCCTGTCTGGACGCAGCTATGAACTTTGACATTGCCTACATGGAAGAATAGAAAGTTCAGAAGATAGAATGGGCAAACATGGATAAACCGAGACGAGAAAAAATGCTCACCTTGAAGAGATCGTGGACGCCGGAGTGCTCGAACTACTTCAAGGACATGTCGTAGCACGCAGCTACGTCTTCACCTTTCACAGCCTCTTGGAATCGTTCCGAAGCCAGATCCTCATTCTCCAATAAATTGGTAGAAACCCTTCGAGGTTGGGACGAGTCAAGAGCAGGGGACTTGGACGGAGTGACACTGAGGGGCGTGGATGAGTCTACGTCAACGACCAGGACGGGCGGCTGGGAAGGAGGATCAAGCCTAGCAGTTTCAGGCCTGGACGACCCAGACTTAGCCTTCTTCCCCTGACGACTTGGCAAGCTAGCCAAGTCCACATGCTTGGACAAGCTTTTCCTTTTTTCTCCAGAAACAAGACGAGGTTGGGGTTGAGGTTCAGATCTAGCTACCTCGTCGACCACTTCCTTCCCCTTGTTTCCCTTCATGGTTGCCATTCCTAAAAAAAAAAATAATAATAATATAAAAATAATAATGATAAACACAAAAATGAAAAACGCATATCTTAAGAGGAGCACTCACGTCTACGGGTAGTTAGCTCGTGTGCTAAAGCGTCGACGGACGGTTCAGGGCCGAGTCCCCACTTGTGTAGACGCTTAAGGGTCACCAACGAGTGAAAGTCTCGTTGAGAATGTAGACGGGCCCTATGGACGCGATCTTGGTGGAACTTGCTCAAAGAAGGTCGTCCAACGGCTGGAAGGGAAGAAGAGTTAAGGTTAGACCATCGTCCAAAGAGAGTATAAAAAAAAGAAACAAAAAAGAAAAGCATAACATACCTTCTGGACGAAGGTTCCCTATGTCTTCAGTATAAGGAGCAAATGAGTCTCTACCAACCTCAACTGGATGCCTTGCCCAGAAACCAGAGACGAAGAAAAATTTCGTCTTCCAGTTTCTGTTAGACGAGGGCAATGACTTAATCAGTCTACAGTCATTGTCCCTGGCTGTGAACTGATGGAAGCCTCGAGATTGATTTATCTCGGAGGGTTTATAGTAGTACAAGAACTTGTCCACAGTGATAGGACAGTCCCCGTCAAACACCTCCATCCATAAGACTTGCATGGAGACAATTAGTCTCCATGCGTTGGGGTTAAGCTGACACACTCCCAAGCCCAGCCTAGTGAGTAATTCCCTAGCAAAGGCATTCAAAGGAAGTCTAAGCCCCCCTAACAGATAAGCTTCATAAACACCTATTCCAAAACGAGGCTGGCAACACCATTCACCTCGGACGGCTAACCTAGGGTTTAGATCATCAAGAATTTGAAACCAACTCCTAAGGGCATCTAACCTTCTCTCGTCCATCCTAGAAGGAACCTCTAGAGCACAATTATATACGGTTTCCTGTTCGTCCAAAGGGGAGGATGGCAGAGAGCTCGTTGAGGTGTCAGCCCCAGAGGCTGTCTTCATCCTAATATTCTCTTGAAAGGTTTCTACAGGAATTCCAGGAACACCAGATGTGTATTCCTCAGTTGTGTGACCACTACTACTACTGACGTTACTGGAGGTGTCGTAACTAGAGTCGTCGTGATACTCGTCTATGGCCTTGACCACATTGTCGCTAGACGAACAGGAGGCCATTAAAAACGTCCTAACACTTAAAAAGGAAAGCTAGAATAAGTGTAGAGAGATTACTTGGCTCTAGACGAGGGACACTAAGGACGCTGAGGATATTCTTAGACGAAGCAACGGACGAGAGTGTCAAAGCAGAAAATTTGAAAAAGTGAAAGGGGCATGAGAGGGAAACCACTATTTATAGGCAGAAAAGTCTCAGTAACCGCAACGACGGAACCAATTAGAAGGTGACACGTGGCGAACACCTCGAAGGAGTAAAAATAGTTGACTAACCCCCTATGGATGTGCGACACGTAGTGCGTTAAAAAAAAAAAAAACGATATAGCATAACTCCTGGACGAAGGGCAACTGATGGGGGATGAAAGCGCTCAGACCGTCCCTGGACGGTCATCACCTTGGCAGCTGTCCAGGAGTTATCCTCAGGACGAGGGTAACGGACAAGGCCGTCCTGAGGATGATAGCGAAGCTACATCCCTCGTCCATGGGTTGCGCACACTGTCCCGAGAGGACTCGTCCACATAAAGGTTCGTGGACGAGGATGCTACACTTGGAATTATTAGGTACACTCGACGAAGGAAATTCAGGACGAGGATATCATACTTAGGAAAATCTCTGAATATAATGTGATAATCCCTTATCCCACGCATTACTGTCATGTATCCGTTGTGAAATAGGAGTGTAACTCCTAAACGGTTATGCAAATTACGTTTAATTCCTGCGTCTCCTTGAATCCAAGAGAGGTTCAAGTTTCGATAACCGTCTATGAGAACATTATATAAAGGCCGATTCAGACAAGGCAAAGGTATGTTCATTTTTCACTCCCAAAAAGTTGGAACTCCAATAATATAAAGAGAAAAACTAACTTCGTCATCGGAGGATTTTCGGCTGGTAGCTCCGGTCACCTTTGATTTGTTTTTCTTTCTTTCTTCAGCCGCAAAGAGAACCAGTAGTCCTTTCAAGTCCGAAGCATCCAGCCCACTGATCTTCTTTGCATCATCAGAAACCATATTTCCAATCATAACTAAAAAAAGTGATGTTCTCCAGTAAAAGTAGAAATTGCATAAGAAATAAATTATATATATATATATATATATATATATATATATATATAATTTTCATATATTATAACTTTTTGAAAATCTAATGAACAATACTATCTCTCATTTAACGTCTTTGTTATGTAAATTATCAATAAATATCTAATAATAGTAAGAAGTATTACAAATGAAAATATTAAAAACATGATAAAATTAATTAGTGACTATCATAGAGCTTTTCTTTATTGAGGTTGCTGTGCCTAGGAAATCATTGATGGCCTTAATAGATGATCCTTCAAAACCTCCTCCTCCTCTTAATGCATCCTCCATCTTCTCCTTCATTTGATTTGCCTTTCTTCTCATCTCCTCTCCTTTCTCTGTTTTTCCCAATACCATCTTGATCACCCTTGCAATCTCGTCATGTTTGGTCTCAGAGTCGACCCCTCTTGCAACCTCAGCGCAAACACCAACTTCATTTTCCAGCATTTGGGAGTTAAAGCACTGCTCTCCACCAAGTGGCCAGCCTATGATTGGTACCCCTTGACTCAAGCTTTCGAGAATTGAGTTCCAACCACAGTGGCTGAGGAATGCACCTATGGACTTGTGAGATAATATTTCTTGTTGGGGAGCCCATTTATGTACTAAGAGACCTTGATTTTTTTCTCTTATTCTTTCTTTAAAGCCATCAGGCAACCACTCGACTGTGAAGTCTTCAGTTGGATTGAAACCAAATGGTGGCCTAATGACCCAAATAAATGCCTTGTTGCTTGCCTCTAAACCTAATGCCAATTCCATCATTTGCGAAGGTAAAATGGTGCCATATGATCCAAAAGATACATACAGAATTGAAGCTGGTGGGTGGAGATCTAGCCATTCACACAACTCTCGGTTTTTGAAGAAAGTTTCTCACTTCTCTCTTCTTGGTTATAGGCATCATTCTTCATGGAAGAGCAGGCTGGTCCAATCATCCAAACTGGCTTCCCTCCCATTTTCCTTTTAAAATATTGTACACCAATATCCCCTAATCCCTCCATGGTATTTAAGAGAATTGCATCAGAGCAAAAGCAATGGGAGAACTGCCGTGTCCGGAAAAGCCACCAAGCTTTGTTACTATCAGTAAGCCTGAGATCATTTCCAAGTTGTGATTGTTGAATTTTGGATGCTTCAGGAAAGTCAGGCAGCAATAATTCCTGATCATCCGTCTGGAATTGGTGTACGTTAAGAGAGAGGGAAAAATATATGGCCATGCTGTAACCAGTCCCAGCAATGAATACTGCATGATAAATTCCAAGCTCATTGGCAACTTTGACTGTCCATCCCAAGAACATATCTGAGATGATACACATGGGGGCACAACCATCGTGTTTGGAAATGTCGATGAGGAGGCTTTTGAAGGGAGATTCAAGATTTTCTGAGGCTTCCATGAGGCGGATAACTAATTCATGAGACAGTGTATCTGTGTTTTCTACATCAGGCGGGAGACCGTAGTTAGTCCCTTGGAAAGGGAATTCAGCAAGCCTTATGTTGGTTTTGGTAGGGAGAGAAGATTTGAGTCTCTGGATGTTAAGTGGGGTGCTTACTATGGTAACAGTGTAGCCCTCCTTTCGTTCCAACTGTCTTGCAAGTGCCATGAAGGGATTGAGATGGCCAGTAGCCATGAAAGGGAACATGACAATGTTTCTTTCTTCTCTTCCATTAGCCATGGTAACAATGAGAGTGGAAACAGGGAATGGGAAGTTAAGGAGAAGCAGAGAATTGTGGTGGGGGATTGGAAATGCAGTGTCCTATTTATTTGCAGAGTACGTGCCAGAAGACACACGTTGTTTCCGTGCAAAAAGAAATGTACTCCAATAAATGTAGGCCACCTAATACAAGGATTAATTAATGAATTAATTTATTATTCTTTCAGCTAATAGTCCTAATGTAGGCGAAGGTTCTATGGTATTAATAACCAACAAACTCATAAAACGAGAATGTTAAGATGAATGGGTGGAAATATATAAAAAAGATAGGATTTGAGATAAAAAAAAAAAAAAAATTCTCTTAATTTGTGAGTTTGTTAAGATGAATGAGTGAGAATATATAAAAATGATAGGATTTGAGATTAAAAAAAAAATTCTCTTAAAAATAAGAGTGGTGTTCATTGATGAAAAGATAAGAGAAAGTTGATTGAAATAGTTTGGACACGCGTGAAGGAGAGCGATTCATGCACTAGTAAGAAAGTGTGAAATGATTTTGGTTGAAAGAATGAAAAAAGGTAGAAGAAGAAAAAAATAATAATATTAGTAGAAATAGTTAGAAATGATACATGTCAATTAAAGAAGTAATAGATGCTATGAATTTGGATAGAGTAGAAAGTAAGGAAATCATTTAGCATTGACCTTAATTAATCTTGTTAAGGATCTATAATTGACTTCAAAATATGAGACTAAAATCTTCGTTGTTGTATGGCTCCACTGCTATATGAGTGTTTTTTTATTTTTTGGTAGAGCTAAAATAGCTATATAGCTATTTAGTTTTACTGCTGCAAGTGCTCTTACTTACTATATTTTAACTGTATTTTAAGAAGACTTAATTCTTTTTTTATTTAAATAATCATCAATTGAAGTACTAGGTTATTATGAAAGACGGCACTAGGTATAATAGGTTGCATCACAATTTTGGCTACTGGCTAGGTGCAGCATTCGTGCCAGTAAATTCAACCAAATTAATTGCACAACAAACTATTTAGAAACAAACATCAGTTTTGTGTCTCTATTCAAGGCCTAACAATACACATATAGGCTAGTAGTATGTGCCCAACCTAAAGCCTCAACCCATCCCACTGAAACCCCTAGGAAAATTGTAGTATAGCTTCTAATTAATAAGCGTTATGTTATTTTTCTGAGTTCAATTGCGTGAGGTTCTGTTACTTGTAGGCCTTGTCGCGTCGGTAATGTTAAATGACCTCTTTAAGGTAGGGCTATTAGTATGTCTATTTCTTTGAGACAGTGTGTTGATGAGTTTTAAATGGGACTTTTTCTGATATCACAAATAAACTCATAATTTTTGTTACAATTTATTTATGTGGTAGACTATGGCTGGTAGTCTGTCACTTTTATATAGACCTACAATTTTTATTTACTAATAATAATCAGCCACATAAAGAGTTGTGACAAAATATAATGCATTTTTTTGTGGTAATAATTTTTTTGTTTAAATGCATATTATGGTTCTTAATCCTGACATGTCTATGAAAAGTTAGATAATATAATAATTAAAGACGATACCATTGACACATAAACATACAAGATTTTTCTCTCAATTTTGTTAACACAAGGTTCACACAAGGCTCATCTTCCAAAAAAAAATGGCAACAACATGGTATAAGTGGCGTTGAGCAACTGCAATACTACATAATATAAGTGGTACGTAAACCTCTTTTTCTTTTTCTTTTTTTTTTTTTTGAGAAAGTGTACATAAACCTTGGACTCAACTTTGTTGAAACATCCTTACCCTTGATTAAGACTTCACACTTTATTTATTTATTTGAGAAACAAATCAATACAAACAAAAGAGAAACAAGCAATTACACAATATCCTTTTGGATTACAACAGACACACGAGGAGGAATCCCTTCAAGCCAAACCATCTTTGTGTCAAACTGAATAGCTTTGCGGGCTAGAGTGTGGGCAACCTGGTTTGACTCCCTCTTTGTCACACTTTATTTATTTAGAGATTAGACTACACACTTTTAATTACATATACACCCAATATTTAACATTTCCTCCGATGGCCCACCAAAAGTTAAAACGTAGACGCGACGGTGACCATTTTTTTTTTTGAAACTAATGAAAGCACTCATGTACGAGACACCGTGCCTCTAAAAGCTAATTTACGAGTATAATTGTAAGACCCCATAATTTTGACACCAATTTAATTCTTATGCGTAAATTAAAAAGGAGATCTACAATAAATGGATTTAATTGGATTGGACCTATGATATTTAAATCTGATAATTGTTATGGTAAAATAGGCCCAAGTGAGATGGCATAAGTATAAATATATGGGTCTTGATAAGCCAAAAAAAAAAAAACCTTAGTTTTTTACCTCTTAAGCTACACGTGTATATACTTATGAAACTTCTTTTTGCTTCAGCTGCATCACATTACTGAACCTTGCTTTGCTTCACTGTGGCTGTGAGTAGAGATTACATGCATGGTTCTCTTCTACTCTAAACTTAGGAAAGTTGAAATACTCAATAGCTAGCAATTGTCATGAACTTAGACTATCATTATATTAAAAGAAAAGGGGCTCCTACAATTATTATTATATTAGATTAGGAATGGTCAATATGGTTGTATGTCAGGAAAGGGTACTCCACAGGCTTTAAAATTGTACCTAATAGAGTAATAGGCTTGGAACTTATCAATTCAAGTTTGTCACCATTTAAAGGGAAAAGGTTGCTTTATGGTTGATATTTATCTTCTTTATCATTCTTCTAGTGACGTATATTCAGCTCTAAATTATTGTAGAAAGGAGCAATGATTTTCAAGCCTAGAAAATCTTGTTAGCCCCTGTAACGTAGAAATAAGAAATTATATATTATTTAAGTTAACCAATTTGTCATCCACGCACTGCCATTGTTTAGAAAATTGACTAGCAATATCTTATGTTTTGTGGCATCAAGGGATTTATGGTGGCAGATATAGGCGACACTATAATTAGAATAGTTGTGAAAAATTTTGGAAACCTGATTGACAAGTTCAAACCGGGCATTTCAATGCTTCCATTTATCAATTTAATAACCGCAATCCCAAGTAGTGATGGCCACAAATTCAATAGCCAAGCCCACTGAAAAAGCTGAAATGTATTTCAAAGAAACTAGTCACTTGAAATGTATTTCAAAGAAACTAGATACCTCCGTAGGCCTTAATGATGATAGATTAAACTATTTAAGTGTGAAAACTGATTTTAAGTGGAAAATTATGTATTGATGGACCTATCTTTGGTGTTGTTAGGTTCTAATTCTACTGATTTGTTGTGATTCAAGGGAGGTTGGTTTCATATTTTTGCAACTAAGAGGTAAGTGGCTTTTACTAATTTTGAGGGTTTTCCCAAAACAGTGTTGATTATTAAACTATTTTATACCAAAGAAATATGTTGATATTCTATATATAAATTGATATTTTATAGATGTTTGATGTGCATATTGAATATTTGTTTTATGAAAACTTGTGGGACAACCTGAATTTATTTAAACTTGTACGCGTGAATATATCTTTTTATTTTTGAGAATTATGAATGGATTATTTTTGTGAGCATATTGAATGTGTTTTGAAAACTCATGGCAAGTCGTGATTAAAAGCTCATTATTGTATTTAGTCCTTAGTAATGGCAATCATACTGCAACTAGTCCTTAGCAAAGGACGGTCCCAAAAAAGGGGATAATGCACATTTGATAGCTTCTTAGTAAGGGAGTATACTATTGAGGATCCAAAAAGGAAGCTCGTTAGCAAGGGAGTGCACATTTAGGTTCCAAAGGAGCTATCCTTAAGAAAATGGATGGAAGGAGGTTCTAGTACTAAAAGGGGACAGTACAACCCTGTTAAAGAGGCGTAAACGTTAACCACGAGAAAAGTCTAGGAAATTGTTTATATAATGGTATTGATATATATATTATGATGGTGCACAATATAAAAAGATTTTTTTATATATGAAATATTTGATGATAAAATATTGGTGAGTTACAAGTTATGAATTTGTTGTAAGAACTATTTATTTGAAAGGTTTTTTCCCACACCCAATGTTAGTGAATTTCATTTATTGAGTTATCTCACTCCCTTTATTTCCCTTACAGATACATTAAATGGATTATTGGAGTAGGGATTATTAGAGTAGAGATTCTTGGAAGACAACAGTTACGAAATATTTTGTGGAACTAAGGATTTTAATATATTTTTTTATGGCATTAAACTGTATACTGGAGAATGATTTTGAGAATGTTTTACCTTTGGTGTATTAAAGCTCTGACATTTGTGATTAAAATTAGGTTGCTAGTTGATTTTATTTCATTTTTTTTTTTTATGGATTATTTTAGATTGAATAGACTTTTATTTTTTTTATGATTTTGGGGCGTTACAATATATATATATTTTTTTGCTGAATAAAAAAGGGAGTCTCCGGCATGGGTTCATCGAACTCACACTGCATAACAGTAATGGGTAATAAAAAAAAAGTATTAAGCAAAGGAAACCAAATGGTGGCCTAACGACCCAAATAAATGCCTTGTTGCTTGCCTCTAAACCTAATGCCAATTCCATCATTTGTGAAGGTAAAATGGTGCAATATGATCCAAAAGATACATACAGAATTGAAGCTGGTGGGTGGAGATCTAGCCATTCACAACAACTCTCGGTTTTTGAAGAAAGTTTCTCAATTCTCTCTTCTTGGTTATAGGCATCATTCTTCATGGAAGAGCAGGCTGGTCCAATCATCCAAACTGGCTTTCCTCCCATTTTCCTTTTAAAATATTGTACACCAATATCCCCTAATCCCTCCATGGTATTTAAGAAAATTGCATCAAAGGAAAAGCAATGTGAGAACTGCCGTGTCCGGAAAAGCCACAAAGCGGTGTTACTATCAGTAAGCCTGAGATCATTTCCAAGTTGTGATTGTTGAATTTTGGATGCTTCAGAAAAGTCAGGCAGCAAAAATTCCTGATCATCAGTCTGGAATTGGTGTACGTTAAGAGAGAGGGAAAAATGTATGGCCATGCTGTAACCAGTCCCAGCAATGAATACTGCATGATAAATTCCAAGCTCATTGGCAACTTTGACTGTCCATCCCAAGAACATATCTGAGATGATACACATGGGGGCACAACCATTGTGTTTGGAAATGTCGATGAGGAGGCTTTTGAAGGGAGATTCAAGATTTTCTGAGGCTTCCATGAGGCGGATGACTAATTCACGAGAAAGTGTATCTGTGTTTTCTAGATTAGGCTGGAGACCATAGTTAGTCCCTTGGAAAGGGATTTCAGCAAGCCTTATGTTGGTTTTGGAGGGGAGAAGATTTGAGTCTTTGGATGTTAAGAGGGGTGTTTACTATGGTAACAGTGTAGCCCTCCTTTCGTTCCAACTGTCTTGCAAGTGCCATGAGAGGATTGAGATGGCCAGCAGCCATGAAAGGGAACATGACAATGTTCCTTTCTTCTCTTCCATTGGCCATTGCAACAATGAGAGTGGAAACAGGGAATGGGAAGTTAAGGAGAAGCAGAGAATTGTGGTGGGGATTGGAAATGCATTGTCCTATTTATTTGCATAGTGCGTGCGAGAAGACACACAAAAATTGTTTCCGTGCAAAAAGAAATGGTACTCCAGTAAATGTAGGCCACCTGATACAAGGATTAATTAATTAACTAATTTATTATTCTTTCGGCTTATGGTACTAAATGTAGGCGAAGGTTCTATGGTATTAATAAACAACATATTCATAAAACGAGAATGTTAAGATGAATGAGTGGAAATTACAAAGAGATAGGTTTCAAGATAAAAAAAATTCGCTTTGAAATAAGGTTGGTTTTCTTGATGAATAGATAAGGGAAAGTTGCTTAAGATGGTTTGGACTTGTAGATGAGAGTGTTTAATGCACCAGTAAGAAAGTGTGAAACGATTTTGATTGAAAGAATTAAAAAAGGTAGAAGAAGACAAAAATAATAATATTAGTAGAAATAGTTAGAAAGGATATATGTCAATTAAAGTAGTAATAGAGGTTATGGATTTGGGTAGAATAGAAAGTAGGAAAATTATTTAGCTAGGTATAATAGGGGGCATCACATTTTTGGCTACTGGCTAGGTGCAACATTTGTGCCTGTAAATTCAACCAAATTAATTATACAACAAACTATTTAGAAACAGGCATTAGTTTTGTGTCTCTATTCAAGGCCTAACAATACACATATAGGCTGGTAGTATGTGCCCAACCTAAAGCCTCAACCCATCCCCACTGAAACCCCTAGGAAAATTGCAGTGTGGCTTCTAATTAGAAAGCATTATGTTATCTTTCTGAGTTCAATTGCGTGAGGTTCTGTACTTGTAGGCCTTGTAGGTAATGTTAAATGACCTCTTTAAAGGTAGGGCTATTAGTATGTCTATTTCTTTGAGATCGTGTGTTAATGAGTTTTAAATGGGAGTTCTTCTGATACCACAAATAAACTCATAACTTTTACAGCTTTCTTATGTGGTAAACTGTGATTGGTAGCCTATCACTTTTATATATACCTACAATTTTTTATCTACTAATAACAATCAGCCACATGAAAATTGTGGAAAAATATAACGAATTTTTTTTTGTGATAATAAATTTTTTGTTTAAATGCATATTATGGTCCTTAATCCTGGCGTGTCTGTGAAAAGTTGCATAATCCAGCAAGTCAACAACAGCTGGGCTTTACTTACATAAAATAGAAACAACTTAAATACTGGTTTTTATCACAGATTTTGTCGAAGATTTTTCACAGAAAATAAAGGGAACCTGCCATGTTTTGAATTTGATGGCCATACTATACAATTTGTAATTAGCTAGTAGGTTGGAATTTTAACAAATATGTCTTCGATAATATAAGCCACATAAACAATATTACTATGAAAGATTCTTGACTTGAGAGTGTAAGAAGATTTTAATACTAAACTCATTCACTAACTGAGAAGATTGTTTACATGAATAAAAATCATTTGTCACATTTTAAGTGTTCCACTAAGTGGGACAAAAGATTCTATTCGTGTTTCTCATAGATATTTGAATCTTTGGAGATTGTCACAAGTTGTTTTGAGTGGAATTGTGAACATTTATATTAGTGCACAATCACTTCTAATTCGCAGCATAATCTATTTTCATTTTCTTTTCTTCTTACTTTTTTTCTTTGTGATTATGAGAGTTTAGGAAGAAAATGATCCATCTTAGAGCAAAATGAAGACAAGAGGTATTTCTATTATGTTAGAATAGATCATCGAAGTTCTATATACTAGGCCTCCAGGCTGTGGTTATTGCCAGTTTTGTGACTTGAAGGAACTCCCTTTATCATAATACTCTGAATGAAGGCAATCATCTGCATAATAGTATTTGATTCGTTAAGCACATCCATAAGTGGTAAACAAAGGAATAATTAGAATGATGTATGATGAAGAAAATATGCAATTTAGAGTTTGATCTTGTTAGATTGAATGCATAACAAAGCCCCAACACCATAGTTGTTAAAGTAAGTTCTGTCTCACTGGTGCTAGAATTTCTAGCAATAATTATGACCATTCTTTTAGAAAATCCCATTTTGGATCCATCTAATGAATTAACTCTGTTCCAATCAAGATTCTAATTATAACCATGTTTATGCATTAACTCACAACGTATAAGCTCTTACCATGGTAAACCCGGCACACATAATGCTGAAACCAGGGAAATTAAATGGTGCGCCTTCAGACAGGAATAAAGCTGGATAGATGGGAAGAGTTGTCAATTTGAATTAATTTTACAATTTATCTATAACAAATTTCTTCTGTTTTTTGATTTCTTTTTCTTCCTTCAATCTTTCACATACCTGTTAGAGGACTAAACATTAATGGAGAAATAATGTTGGCAAAGGAACTTATGCCTGAAATGCATCCTTGAGCCTTTCCCTGACATAAGTGTCACTGATTTGATTAGTAAATGAAGAAGAAAAAAAAAAAAAAAAAAGAATTCTGCGATAGGCAAGATGAATGAAGGTGGGGAATTCTGGATGGGACAAGGTAGGTAACAAGTTTGGACAAAAGTGAACATGAAATATATTGAATACTTCATTGAGCACAACTATAAATTAAACCTCTCCTCTAAAGAACTACCTGCTCAAGAGGCCCAACTTGCTTCGATGCAATGCTCCGAATCTGTGTGAGTGAGTTAATTTCATGAAGATTCAACCAGCATAATTAAGCTTTTACAAAGATAAAGGTCAAGAACATACGCTTGGTTGCACTAAAATAGTAAAGATTGAAAACACAGGAGTAGCATAGGGAACCTGCATATATCAAAAATGTGTTATAAGAACTATATTCAACAAAATATAAAACAAAATATCTGAAGGGAAGTGCAAAAACATTAGTATACAGTATGTTACGCCAGTGGCTTACCTTATCTAGGTAATAATTAAGTGGCAAAAGAAATGTCTAAATTATCACCAAATTATGCAGTGTGTCATTCAGATTTAGTAACAAAGAGATAAGAAGTATGCAAATTGGTTGAGGAAATTTTACCCAAGCTGACCATGCGATGCTGTTGACAAACATCTGCATTAAATCAGGAAATTGTCAGCACTATATGCTTAATGAACAGTTACAATCTCACTATTTAGCTAGGAATATTATTAGGTACTTCCAGAAAATAGGTGACATGATACTTCAACCCAAGAAAAACTTATGTCATATTTTAACATGCTTCAACATTTCAGGTTACAGTCTCACTACAGAGAAGAACTTAAAGAACTTCACTTTTTTGGAGTTTTTATTGGTTTGGAGTACCATATTGTTATACTCCAGGTATACCAACTAGCGTGCACTTAAAAAAAAACACATAAATGGCTGCTTGGAAAACATCAGCTAATGAGAACAAGGCACATACATTTGCACAGCCCATTAAGAGGCCAATGGAAAGCAACTTCTCCTCTCCAATTATAGGTGCCAACATGGGCATGAAAAACAGCTGCAGCATTCACAAGTTTTCAAGATCAAACTTATGGAAACCAAAAAAAGGAGAAGTGAGTATTTTTGAAATAAATTTAATGGAAAAAACTGAAATATTAAGAAGCAAATGAGATAGCAGAATTTAGAACAGAGTAATGTAAAACATACTTGTGAAATGGTCCCTGCAACCCCCAAAATTAGCAGTAGGTCAGCATACTGGTTTTTGCTGAAGTGAAAGCGGGCCTTTAAGAAGTACTGCATGGTATGTGAGCTTATATGTTAGTAGTGACTAATTGATAGCATGTTTGATATGCACTAGAAAGGTTAGGTGTACAATAATATAGTATGCGTACAACATGGTTTGTGACATTGGATGATATTCTAGACAAACCAATCTCTTTATTTCAATTTATCTTTTAACTCTTCTCTACTCTTTATCTTTGAACAGCAACATACTGTATAAGCTCCATTAATGAACAACTCCACAGTCTTAGCCTTTCTTTCTTCCTCTTCTTCTTCTCCTCCTCTCTCTTAAAGTTGGATTTTCGGGTTTAGTTGCATTTCTAAATTTTTAACAATCTTAGCTTCTGCACTCACCATGCATATTAGGTAAAAAGATAACCAAAACTATTATGCTCCTTATCTCACTACTACAGTACTATGAATGCCTACTTTGAAATTAACAAAGAACTGTACCAATAGCGAAGCTAGCAGCCCACCCTCTGCAAGGCTATTGAAGAATGAAACAAGTGCTGCTTGTGAAAATGGCACACTGCAACATGAGGTTACAATTTAGCACCTTGTAAGAAAGATGAAATCGGTAAGTAATATAGGGGCTTTAAAAAAATTGCGCCTGTAGTAATTAGACCAACATTTGGCATTAATAGATAGAATAGCACAGTCAATAGTTTTCAACAAAAAGATCACCTGGCTAGCTAGTATGTCTGAAGTGACTTTGAACAGGTCATTTTTTGTTACAATAATGGTTAAGTAACTAAATTCATTATTTTTTTAATAGATAGTTTTGGAACAAGTGTAATGTATTATGACATAGAGTAGAGGATCCTAATAATTTATTCTATGATACCAAATGTTGGGCTACTAAGAAGCAACATATTAATAAGATAAGTGTAATTGAAATGAGAATGTTAAGATGGATAAGTGGAAAAATACGAAAAAATAGGATCCGAAATGAGACAATCAGCTTAAAGATAGAGGTAGCTCCAATTAATGAAAAAATTGAGAGAGAATGGCTTAATATGGTTTGGTCATGTTCAAAAGAGAGCAATTAATGCACCTTTAAGAAAAAGTAAGTTGATCCAAGTTGAGAGAGTTAATGAAAGTAGATTAATAGTCAAAATAACACCGATTTAAGTTATAAGAATGAACTTATCAATTAAGGAAGTAATAAAGATATAACTTTAAATATAATATAACGAAGGAAAAGTATACATGTAGCTGACTTTAATTAATATGTTGAGGGTTTATAGCCAACTCTAAAAATTTGGGATTAAGGGTTGTTGTTGTTGTTGAATATCAGGGGTGCCCTGATGAAGAAATATTACACCACTATTTCTTGTCACTGAGAATGAGCCCAATTCTAAAGGACATTCAACAACAAATCAACGCATTGGCAGAAATCCCCCTATTCCTCAAAGCACTAGATTTAGTCATTTAAAACATTAGGTTTCTTTGCATATTCTAAGTGATCAACAAGTTTATTCCACAGTAATGAACTTGGATTTAATGACTTTACTTTGGAGGATTAATATGTAATAATGTTGTTAATGGACACGCTTTTCACCATAGAATATGCCACAAATTGAATAGTCAATAAGCCTAATAGTGCAAAAAGCCTATCAGATACAACAAGAGCTTTTCTTGTTGTATCTCATGCATTAGATATATGCGTCTCTTTTCTCATAGAGCGTGAATCCTGCACAATTGTGGAATCCACACACTGGAATTATTGCTCTGAGACACAAAAAGTTGAGATATTATACATAGTCTCACCTGTTCTTTGTCAAGAAAATCAGATCCCCCACTGATGGAATCCTCTTAAAGACTTGCCTTGTATTTTCCAAATCACTATCACTTCTAATAACATCCTGTTCTCCCTTCAAGATTGGCTGCCTTATATCATCCCCATTCGGTAAGCTTTCCTTAAGAAAAATTCTCATGTAAACAGCTGCAAGGATTGACATGAATGCCGCAACCTGGATTAAAAAAAAAAAAGGATTAATTACAAATCATAACCAATTTGGTAGCCACGCGTAAAAAAATGATTCTGAGGAGAACTTGTAGACAGATAGCTAGGGACAACCTGAAATGTTGAAGTAGTGGAGAGAAAACGAGCTGCTAAGGTTCCACATACAAATGCAGCTGAAGCTATCCCTCCTAGAATTCCAAATGCTGATGCTCGATTGACATCTGGAATTTTATCTGCCTGATAAGAAATAAACTTAAATCTGTTTAAGCCCACACAGCTGAAGATTTGCTCCTCCCCAATGTAAATTCATGCATTGGTCTACTATCTTGAAATGGAGAGAGTCAACTTCACCATTATTTTTTCCCCCCTTTTTAATATGATCATCGATACAAAGTGCCGCATGATTAAAATGATACGACACTGAATACATCTTTAAATTCGTATATTTAATCTAAACCATGAAATAAATCAAATTTCAATTTGGATACACTAAAACATTATCATTTTACATTTTTTTCCTTTTTTGTTGGGGGGTGGGGTTTGAAAGAACAAAGCATATACTTGTATCCTGCCCTGTTTTCAAATGCTAGAGAGCTTTGGCAGTCCATGCAGTTATCAACTTTATCCACTATATATATATATATATTCAATAATTTGACTCGTCAAAAAGCTGGTAATTTGGTATCTTATCTTGCTTTCTCCCACAGAATAGTTAACATAGTAAGCTTTAATATTTGTAGTGGTGTTTAATCCACTGCCCTTTTACCTTTTGTGCTATCTTAGCTCATATTTTTCCCAAGTATAAAGACTTATCTCAAGGTTTACTACCCAGGCCCAGCCACTAGAACAACTTGACAGAACAAGTAGAGCTTGACATCTAATTAGCAAAAAAATAGTATCAAGTTATTAGTTAGCTTAGGGTACTGCCTTTGAGAGTTAGAGATAATTTACCACGTAAGCTAGAGCAAGGCAATGGATGCTGCCTTCGGAAACCATGGCAGTGAGAGTCCTGATCACGAAGTATGCATAAAAGAAGTTGGTCTCCATGCTGTATGCTAATATTACTGCAAAAATTCATTTTCCTACTTCGTTAGTATCACATGCAGAACACGCAAAAGGCAATAATAAGTCAATGACCTTTTAAGTAGAGAGTAGTTTTACGGCTACTCTATTTCATAACTTTTTCACAAGTTTGACGTGACAGATTGTGAGTGATTATCTATATAACTTACATATAAAATCACTATTTATCCTCCACAACTTTGACTATTCCACCTTATAATTATGGCAAAGAATTGTTGGGATAAGTTGTGATACTATATTTTTCTTTAAGTAAATCAACCTTGGGATTGTAAGCCTTGTTGGAAAGAGAAAGGGAAAGCAATTGCAGGCCAAATTTGGGCCCAATACTTTTTTTTTTTTTATTGAGAAGAAGTTTTGGGCCCAATACTTGTTATATTGGAGAGTAGGCAGCTTTTTTTAATGATAAAGTTTATAATTGCTAAATTGGTTTATTACGAGTAATGAACACAATTAATTAACATCAAATGATTTATCATTTTTTTCTTTATCACTTACCAGTAACCAACTCAATAATTGTGAAGTTAGCTGTTTTAAGATAACTACATTTATTTTTCTAAAAACAAATTGTGTTTATAGCATTAATATTTGTTGTACTACACTAAAATTTGTATTTACTCGTAGTTGTATCTATAATATTTATCTCTAACTAGGCTAAAGGCCTACATAAAAATTAGAGACGATACCATTGACACCGAAACATACAAGACTTTTTTCAATTTTGTTGAAAACAAGGTTCAAATACAAGGCTCATCTTCCAATAAAAAAGGCAAGAACATGGTAAAAGTGGGGGGTTGAACAACTACATAATATAAGTGGTACATAAACGTTTGACTCAACTTTGTTGAAATATCATTACCCTTGATTGAGACTTCACAGTTCACGCTTTATTTATTTATTTTTGAGAATGCACACTTTATTTATTTTGAGACCAGACTACACACTTTTTTAATTACATACAACTCAATTATGTCTAACATTTCCTCCGATGGCCCACCAAAAGTTAAAACTTAGACGTGAAAGTGACCAATTAATTTAAGGCTTTTTTTTTTTGGGGGCGTAAAAAGTCATATCATTCACATATATATAATTTGTGAAGTGATACCATAATTTGTTAAACCAATGAAAGCACTCATGTATGTGACACGATGCCAATCGACTAGTATAATTCAATAGGCCCACAAAAAGCACTTACCGACAATTAAGTACTAAGCAAAAGTCTTTCTCAAACAAAGAAAAAAAAAAAGTATTAAGCAAAGCAAACATTTCGTACCTAGTGGAATAATGGAGACAGTCATGGGGAGAGTGAGCAAGGCTTTTCTCCCATACTCGTCCGATAGATTCCCGATTAGCGGTGTAATTATCATTGCTCCCAATCCTATGATCTGCATCACAATGGAAAAGTTTTATAATCAAAATTTGCACCTCCTAAAAAAAATAAAAATTGATTCAATAACTAAATTGATTATAACATGGTTTTCAAACCCAAATCGGGCCGTACAATCCGACCCAAGTACTTCTCATAAATGCGGTTCTTTTAATCTTAAGAACTTATCTATCTTAAAAAAAAAAAAAAACAGAAAACCGTCCGAACTGCAGTCCAATCATTATAACCCTTCTAAATATCAAAGATCATTTTTTTTATAGGGGAGGTTTAAAATATGGTAGGTTTGTATCTGCATAGCTTAGTTAATGAATACCAACTGTGAACAAAAACGTAATATTAGTAAAGATAAATACATACAGTATTAATTAGGGATGCTACACAATGATAAAGTGAATGATTTTAGATAGAACATAATGATGAAAAAAATACATATAAACAGCCCCAATTAATCCATTATCTATATATATATATATTATATATATATATATATATATATATATATATATATATAATGATCCTATAGGAATGTGATTTTGGTATTATTACTGTTGGTGTTGTGGATAAGATTTGTGATCCTTGTCAATTGGGAAAAGTAATGCGCAATAAAAGTCTTCCTGGTACTTCAAACCATTGTAAACTCTTTGGCATGTTGTCCATTAAAGAGGAAAATATATGGTCCACTTATTAACATATTCTTCCCACCAATGCGTAAAAGAGAGATTCCATATCCCACGCCTATACACATAAATATCTAGTAACAATGGGGAACACACACTTTTCATGTTGTGAAATGATTGAACGATATTGAATTCACACTCCCTGGAAGTCTTTTTCCAACTATAACTGATTTCTAGTGTCCAAAAAACAAACCAAGTGCTCTTTTAGACGTTAATTAAACTTTGATTAACATGCATATCCTCCTCATATACAAAAAAATCATTACGTAAAACCTTTATACTATGTTTTAAATACCAATCTTACACACAATTAATACTAATAATATATATATATTTAAAAAAAGTATCTTTCCAATATAGCAGTTGCAGCCAAATCCCAAATGTGTACGTTTGGTCACGTAGAGTAGTAGCTAGCTAGGAGTAGTAGGTAGCAAGCAAGCATTTGTTCTATCTACTTGGGAAACTTCGAGGAAAAGAAAGATCACATATACATGCAACATAAATTTGGATGGCTATGAATAGCCAAGATGGTAGGTTTGAATTTTAGGTTGGGAATACAGACAATCAAGGCATAATATGTCGACGTGTTCACGTTTAAACCTTATTACAACACGCTAAGATACATCTTTGGAATCATCTGAAATATGGTAAATACATAAAAGAAAAGGCAAAAGTTGAAAAGAGTTACAATTAATTATAAAACAAAGTAGAACAAAGATGATCAAAACTGTAAAACACTCCAAATTGTTGTATAATTAATTCCTTGTAGAATTCTCATGATGACTCTTCTCATAAAACAATGCAAAGACATGGAGTAGCCTAGCTTTTTATCCAAACTAGGCAAGGGAGTTTGTGCACATGCTTTTGTCTGACAGAAACTCAGAAATGCACTGAAATTTAAGAGTAATTTTGAAACAAATCTGTATATCCATTATCCAAATAAAGAAATTGAATAAAAAGAATAAAGAGCATGAAGAAGAACAAAGATTCATAGACAAGGAAAAAGGGGAAAGCCAAACAATATATACATACCGCTTGTTGACAACCAGTGAGGTAAATGGCTAGCGAGCACTCATCTTGACCAGGGCAAATTGCCAACATGGTTACATCAGTAATGGCAGGAACCCCCATGAACATCGCAAAGCCTGATAGGAAAATTGTCACAAAGAGGTGGATCAAAGATGTTAAGTTCTCCATATCTCTCTCTCTCTCTCTCCTCTCTCTCTCTCTCTCTCTCTCTAAAGCTCTCTCTCTCACTCTACAGAAAAGTTTGATAGTTAGCTTGCTAGTAAGTATAGGAACATGTCTTCTAAGAAAAAACTTAATAAAGGGCAACTCTTCACTTTGAGACTGCGTCTTTTTCTTGCTTTAACTTCTTTGCCTAAATTACTTCTTTACTTAACAAAGAAGATCTTTTGTGTGTGTGTCTAAGTGTGAGTGTTAGCGTGAGAGAGACAGAGAGAGAATGAAAAAAGTTAGATTCCAGGTCTCTTTCTGAGTTATTTTTTACCGACTAAGAAAATTGAAAGAGATATCTGACATTTTATAAGTAGTGGGTGTAAAGTTAAATGGACTGAATTCAACTTTGGTATAGTATCAACAAGAGCAACACCTGGACAAACATTAAAGAATGTGTGAGTGGGGGGCTTATGCATGTGGCTTTGTTATAAAGCTATTTCAGTACAATTATCAATAATATAACTCAATTAAGCATAAATTCAAGATTGAAAATTCTATCATCTTATTCTTGACAAATACTATACAAAAAATAATTAAGACCACAACCTATCTTTGTTGATATATAATGCCTTTAATTAATTGTTTAAACCTTTAGGCGCAGCAGATATTCTATCCTAATTTTTGCTCAAACTTTAGATCCTTGCAAAGCAAAAGGATAGTGAATCGATTAGGCTCAATGGCACATGAAAGATTTGTAGAAGGTGGCTGTAAGGACATAATTAAAATACAAAATATCTTCTCCATTACCAAAGGAAAAGGGTATAAAAGAAATGGGAGGTGGCTAGTCGGCAGTTAGGCGTGATAAAGACTCAAGTAAGGTTTCAAATAATTAAGATGTTGCTACAGTTTAGTGACAAGTGATAAAGGTTAGAGTGATGGATTTGGATTTAGATTTATATGTTTTGGCCTTTTGCTAATAAATTAGCTTAATTTGTGTCATGATTATCTCTATTGTTGCTTTGTATGATTGCTGATGTGGTTGTTTGATGGATATTTATTACTGTTTTTTTTTTCAATAATAAAAAAAAGCTAAATAATAAGGGAGGGGGAAGTAGAATTTTAACAGAGACACACAAGTCAGGACCAAACTCAAAGTTTCATAAGCTACAATGAAACTAATTTCAAATTAAGCTTGGTTATTGAACTTAATTTAAGGAAACTTTAGTAATACACTATTAAATTAGCTCATGTGTTTAATAATTATTTCTAATAGTCGTAGACCCACGCGATGCATGGGAATAAATAATTTTTTTGTAGTAATGGTATAACCATTAATATATAATTTTTTTCTCTAAAGTTTGTGGATAATAATTTGTTCTCCTATAAAATTAAAAAGTTTCTAAAATTATTTTTCACTTATCTATCTCAAAAATATATCATTATTTTATTATTTAGATTTGTTTGATTGATATTATTTCTTTTTTAGGTGATTCATATTTTTCTAAATTATGTTATGGTATGTTGAATTTTCCTCTCTTTTTTTGTACAGCTAAATTGTTTAAGTTTCAAATATGTTATTCAAATTTCTCATTATCTTAAAAGAGATTATCATGATAATCAAAACTTATCACAAAAGTACACTAGATATTGCTCAAATAGTTGATAGACACATTCAAATACATAGCCATGTTGTATTTTGATATAAATTCAAATTCTCACTTCCAAAATAACTAACGCTCTGTTTGTTTCAGCAATGATATTTTCTAGAAAATGAGTTATTTTTTAAAAAGTATTTTCTATAAAACTATCTCATTTTCTAATGTTTGGTAGCAACTTTAAATGAGTTGAAAAACAACCTCATAACTTCTCTTATTTAGCTTGCTGTGAGATAGAGTTGTTTTCCAAAAAAATTTAATGGAAAACAATCTCCAAAAATAAGCCATACTTTTTATGTTGACCAAAGATAGTTTTCCTTTGACTCATCTTTTTTTATGCTACCAAACACTAGAAAACAAGGAAAACTATATTTACACAAAGTTTTCCATTGAAATAAACGGAGCGTAAGTATTATGTCAAAAAAAATCTATAAGAGGGAGAGAGAAGACTTGTGATGGAAAACTAAAAAACACACCACCTAATTGTATTAATCCAAAATAGTGTTATAGAAAAATACAGTGATTCATCAACCTAAAATAGATTTGCAAGAAAGAATAGATTACACACACACACACACACACACACACAACACACACACACACACACACACACACACACACCACACACACACACACACACACACACCACACACACCACACACACACACACACACAGAGTGTGTAATCACCTTTTATGGGAGAGACATAGAAAATAAGATGAAAAGAAGAAAAAGAGTCAAAATAAAAAATATAGTCATGCCTCAAACATCAAATTATCCAAGCAATGCTATAAAATAAAATAACATTATGTTTTTATACATTATTGTTATATACAATTGGGTAATATTTAACAATCAAAGAAAATAAAAAAAGATAATAATCTAAAAAACACAAAACCAAATTGCATAAGCCTAAAGTATAGTTCTAAAGAACACATAAATTCATCCACCTGAAATAGAGAGACAAAAAATAAAAAAATTCACAAAAAAACCATGAGAGAGAGAGAGAGAGAGTAATTACCTTTTTTGTGTGCGAAAATATCTATGAAATGGAAGAAAGAATAACAAATTTATAGTAATAGGATGGGGATAAGAAGAGCCAAAATAAAAGGAAGATGAATGAATAGAGGAAGATTGACATTAATTAAGGTTGAAAGTGGTGAAAAGATGAAAAAAGGTAAAAGGGAATGTGAAAGATTGAGAGTAGTGAAGAGATGAAAAGGTAAAAGGGAATGTGAAAGATTAAGAGTAATGAAGAGATGAAAAGGTAAAAGGGAATGCGAAAGGTTGGAAGAAGTGTAACGGTAAGGTACAAAATTAATAAGAAGAAGAAGAGTAAAAAAAAGAAGAGAAAAATAGGTGGAATTAGGTGGATGATGTGGCTCAACTGGAAAGTAGCAAAAATAGATGCTACAATTCAGTTTTAGATATACTTGATATTACTTATAACAAAAAGATTATTATGATAATCAAAACTTATAACAAAGATATACTTGATATTACTCAAATAGTTGATAGGCACACTCAAATACATAGTGATATTGTATTTTGATATAAATTCAAATTTTCACTTCCAAAATAACTATATATTATGTCAAACAAAATTTACAAGAAAGAGAGAGAAGACTTGTGATGGAAAACTAAAAAAACACACCACCGAATCGTATTAATCCAAAATAGTGTTATAGAAAAATACAATGATTCATCAACCTAAATAAATTTGCAAGAAAGAATAGATTATATATATATATATATATAGAGAGAGAGAGAGAGAGGAGAGAGAGAGAGAGAGAGAGAGTTCACCTTTTATGGGAGAGATATAGAAAATAAGATGAGAAGGAGTCAAAACAAAAGATATAGTCATGACTTGAACACCAAATTATCCAAAAAATGCTATATAATAAAATAACATTATATTGTTATACACTATTGTTATATACTATTGGGTAAACATTTAACAATCAAAGAAAAAAGAAGAAGATAATAACTTAAAAAACACAACCAAATTACATTAACCTTAAGTAGAGTTCTAAAGAACACATAAATTCTTCAGCCTAAAATAGAGAGACAACAAATAAATAGATTCACAAAAAAACCATGAGAGAGAGAGAGAGAGAGTAATAATCTTTTTTGTGTGGGAAAATATCTATAAAATGGAAGAAAGAATAACAAATTTATAGTAATAGGATGAAGATAAGAAGAACCAAAGTACGTAAAAGGAAGATTTTTTTTTTTTTTTTTTTTGTTGAGAAAAACTAACTAACTATTAAACACACACTCACACACTTAATTACACTCTCTCACTAAGCTCAAACACATTAAGATGAATGAATAGAGGAAGAGTGACATTAAAGTTGAGAGTAGTGGAGAGATAAAAAGGTAAAGGGAATGTGAAAGATTGGAGGAAGTGTAACGGTAAGTGTGGCATCAGAATGGTCAAAACACGCATTTGGGCCTTAGGCCTGATTTGGAGGTGCAAATCTACCTGAGTAGAGCCTTGAAGCTCACAAGCAAGCTCTTGTTAGAAAGGTTGATGGAGTTGTCCGAGAAGGGGCATCTCCTCAGCTAAGTATAGTGAAGATCATACGGCACGTTATGGTGTTTGGAGAGAGAATTCTGGAAGGTCTATGGGGTAAAGATATGTTCCACATAGTTATAGAGAGGAAGAACGTATGAGAAATATTAAGGGAAAAAGCTACTACCACTGCATTAAAGACCCTGCACCTACCTCTCTGGCCGCATTAATGGGAAAATGATCTCTGACCAGTAGTAATCAACCTTACAGCTATTATTTGAAGACTACAAGAGGGTGGTGGATGAGACAAGTATCTAGATTGGTGATCTGTGCTGTACGTGGAAGATAGAGGGAAAAAATGGGAGATATAAAAAGAAGAGAAAGGCATTAGAGGTAGGGGATGGAGAAAAAGAAAAAGAAAATATTGTACTCACCACCTTTAACTATAATCTATTGTTGAAAGAAGAAAAAGCAATACAAGTCATCTTCGGCTTACGTCCGAGGAGAGATTCTATCATATACTCATTTCATTGCACGTGTATTGGCGATCTAGCCCACCATATTTATTATCTAATATCCATAAAACCTAGGTTTTTAGCTCATTCTCTACAAATTTGATTGTATAAGGCTTTTTGGGTTTGAACGCATCACAAGGTTGGGTCCGGGTGCAAATTGTACACTTACAGTAAGGTATAAAATCAATAAGAAGAAGAAGAGTCAAAAATAAGAAATAAATGGGTGGAATTAGGTAGATAATGTGGCTCAGTAGGAATACAATAATAATAAATGTTACGCTTAAACTTTTAGATATATATAGACTTTTAAAAAAAAAAAAATTAGTATTGTTGTTATGTAGTTGTTGGATGAATATTGCAACATAAGTTTTCTTACTGTTGCTAGTTTTTTTTTTTTTTTTTGACACAACTCATGAGTTTAGTGTTGGGTTATTTTTGACACAACACATGATTAAACTCAAACTTTCATAAAGCCTAGTGAATGTAATTTAAATCAAGAAAATGATTCAATACTCCTTGAATGGTATTCCTTCCTCCTACATGAATAGTGGATATTATCATAAATTTGATTAAAAGAATTCACCATTCATGTGAGAGCGAAGAATAGCTACTACATGAGTACTAAATAATTACCCTTAAAATATATTGACTATATTTTTAAGAGAATTTAAATAGGCTTACTTGATTAAGCCTAAATCAATAGTAAATTATTCAATTCTTTGAAAACTTGGCCTCTCCTCTCACCTAAATGATGGATTATATCATGAATTTAATTAATAAAAGTCGTTACTATTTGGTAATAGGGAGTTGCTTTGCATAATTTTTTATTTTTTATTTAAAAAAAAAAAGAAGTGAAAAAAAGTTGGCAATTGATTGCTGAGTCCAAGCAAAAGGCACTTTAATTTTTACTGAAAAAAGGCAAACCAAATATGAGGAAGGTATATATATGTGTGTGTGTTTATTTCTCAAAAATAAAAAAATGAGGAAGGTATATTTTGTTACCTAACAATTAAGCATGCCTTACTGAATTGACCATCACCTTTTCGTGGGTGGAACATAGTGGATGATGGGTGAACATTCTACCAATTTCATATTTTCAGTTGGTATTGCTAAAACTCCAATGGTTGAACTCCATCTTTCCTTCTTTTTCTTTTTTGGTTCAACAGTGACCTGAACACTAGGTTAAAGCAAGTGATCTGTATAACTCCTCTTACACATTTTTTATTTTTTTATTTATGAAATCTCATGCTTATTTCAGACCATGACAAGTTGACAACCTACAATTTCTGTAGTAAAAATGTTAATAGCTGACAAGTTGACAACCTACAATTTCTATAGTAAAAATGTCAATAGCTGAATAAATGAAAAAAAAATGATCAAGATTTATAATCTTAATTAGGCTAAGCCTAAGATTTATAAGATATGATGAAGAACAACAAAAAAGAAATTAAAAAAATTGTGATTGTTAACCTCTCATTGTTTCGAAAACTATTGTGTATTCCATTGTTTATATGAGGAAAAAATATATATAGAAAACCAATTTAATTGTTAACCCTATATTGAGCCATTTGTTTCATTTACTTAATTACCGGATCAACCTTCTTGCCCTTGTCCTTTTTTTTATATATGGAACAGAATGTTGATAAATTTAGAAATAACTTGTTTGTTAACTCTCTCTCTCTCTCTCTCTTTTTTGAGAAAAAGGTAAGAACTTGTTTGTTAACTTAGTGCAATTTCGACATTTCATTTTGAAACCGCACCTCGCCAAAGTATAGATTTTCTAAGAAATAAATTGTACCAAACGATCTCGCCATAGACAAGAAATTCACATATATATATATATAGGACACGTACATAGAGATTTTAGGAAAACTAAACAAATGTCAAATTTTTGACTGATTTGGATAGAAAAATAGGATAACTTCACGAATGCATAGCTAGCTTTAATTGGCATTTTTTGTTGTTATATACTAGTATGCATGTATACCTATCTATTTGTATAGCCAGTTTTTTTTTGAAAGAAAGTTTCAAACTTATGGCGTTCGCTTTTAATGATAACTTTTTATCATCAAACTAAGATAACAATCAATTTTTGGTGTAGACGGGGATTGAACCTCAAATCTCTTATACAACCATCAGAGATTTTACCAGTTGAGTTAACTGGAACTCACGCCAGCTTTCTCTTTCGGATCTTTCTTAAAAAAAAAAAGAAAAAAAAAAAAAGGGCTTTCTTTTTCAGATTTTATTTTACCACTTGTTCCCAATACTGATGTGTTATTGGATTGTATGGGCTCAATTCTTAGGAAAATGGTCAAGTTTGGGCCATTGTCCTGCCAATGACTGGCTCGACCTACATACACAGGCCTAAGCGTCCAGTCTCATGATTAGGCCATGGGCTTGTATTGCAAAGAAATAAGAAACAAAGATTAATGTGCAAAATCTTTCTAGTTAAAGTGATGGATGTTTTTTTTAAATAAACAGATTGATGGTTGTTAATTGAATAAATTTTTGCTATTTTAATTTTATTGGAATTATAATTGATCGACGTGCATGTTTTAGCTAAGAAAAACAATACTTGACATTGTTGACAAGTTAGAGAGATACATTTTGGGGAGCCTTATTATTCACTAGTTGTATATTCATAAGATAGAAATTTGACTTCTACACATTCATTTATGGGAACCTTACACTACGTCATTCTTTTTTCTTTTTTTTTTCTCTTTTTTTTTTTTTTAATTTCAAATAATTTGTAATTACTATTTTGTTGATAATTTTTTTCGTAAATTATTTGAAAGGGTTTTGTAAATTTACCACAATTGGCTTTGATGCCACTTATTAGCGAGATTTTAATCAAGGATTTTTTTTATAATTATCATTATAAGTAATTTTTTTAAGATAAGTCAATTGAGAAATTATTAACATAACATAAGGGATTTCCACTTACATTTGTATATCAATCATACAAAACTATGTGTTTTTATCTTGCATCAGAATTGATGCTCCATAATAATTAGTACGGAGCTAAGAATCAAAATTTGCATAAAAACTTTTTTATATATAATATTTCTTTTGGGGATGTGCTTTTTCTTTTTTGGTTTTCAAATTAGAAGGCTAGTTTGGACATATTATTTGGTTGAGATTGAGATGATAGAAAAAGTTTTAGTTTTCTTCATGTATGTGTTTGGTAGAAATAATGAAAAAAGTAAAAATATGGAAAAAGTTATTTGAACAAGTTTACTATTATACCCTTATTACCTTATTAGATGATAGAAAATATTGTAATTAGGAGGGAAAAAAATACTACATTCCATTTAAGATTTTTCTCCATCATTTCTGATTGTTTTTGGTGAGCCTGTGAAAACCTTCATCCATCAATTTTTTTTTTCCATCCTCTATCTTTTTCACTACACCACACCGACAATGGAATACTCTCACTTTCCATTCAATCAAACGGATCATAACTATGTAACATCAAAGCGGATGTCAAATACGTGAGAATCTATTAGCAGCTCTATTTTTGAAATTTGAACTCTTCTAGCCTATTCTCTTTCTTATTGAAGACAAACTGGTTCCTTATAATTTCTCTCTTCTTTTCATTCTATGTATGTACCAAGATTGGAAATGCCCCTGTTCACTTAGCCATCAAAATTTGGATAAGAATTATCTATTGCCTCTGTTCATTCTTGTCTTTTAGCCCGTTGGGCCTATTCTTGTAATCTTCAAAGAAGAATTCTCATCTCTTTGGTCTTTAGTCCTGCATTCTATTATGAATTCTCCTCTTTGGTCTTGGTTTGAACAAGAATCATCCATCCAAAAAAAAAAAACAAAAACGTGTAGTGTGTGACTTGTTACCCTGATTGTTGGTTGTTGCCATCGAACGAGTGAGTACCATGCAACTTTTTGTCTTAAGGATAAAGCAACGATTGATTACTCCTCCCCCACAGATGGCGCCAATTGATGATAACGAAAAATCATCAGTTACTCACATGATCCTCACAAGCTTGGAACAACACTTGCACAACAAAAAGAAAAGACTTAACAAAGAGCACCGGTGTAGTGCTAGCCAAAACCCTTCGAATGTTAAGTTAGAACTTTTCACAACCCTAGAGTGCCAGAGTTGAGTGAATTATGTGTACCTTATATTCTGAGGGTTCATAGGTTTTTATAGTAGAATCGGCCTCCATTTCTTGCGCATCAAGAGGTTTCCTTCTATGGAAGATCCTCTTTAACAAACGTATATTACAGAACCCTTTAATAATTAGAATTCTTCTCATGTTGGGATTCTTTAAAATTAATGTGAGACGCAAGTTAATTCCATTTAGGAATCCCTGAAGTCAAACCAAAACAGATTACTGCCACGTGTCGCTTACATTCGTCCACTATGTGTCCGTGCCCCTTGGATCCATCGACTATAAACCTGCCAGCCTGACAGTGTCGCATTTAGTTAAATGGATCCGTCACCTACATCTTTTAGTCCTCTTCAGAAGTGAAAAAAAAAATTAGCAATTGATTGCTGAGTCCAAGCAAAAGACACTTTAATTTTCACTGAAAATAGGCAAACCAAATATGAGGAAGGTATATTTTGTTACCTAAGAATTAAGCATGCCCTACTAAATTGACCATCACCATTTCGTGGGTGGAACATAGTGGATGATGGGTGAACATTATACCAATTTCATATTTTCAGTAGGTATTGCTAGAACTCATATGGTTGAACTCCATCTTTCTTCCTTTTTCTTTTTTGGTTCAATAGGGACCTGAACACTAGGCTAAATCAAGTCTGTATAACCCTTCTTACACCTGTATCTCTCATCTCATGCTTATTTCAGACCATGACAAGTTGACAACCTACAATTTCAGCAGTAAAAATGACAATAGCTGAATATATGAAAAAAAAAAAAAAAATTGCACTGATTTCTTAGTTAGGCTAATTAAGCCTAAGATTTATAAACAATGATCAAGAACAAAAAAAAAAAAATTTAAAATTGTGATTGTTAACCTCTCATTATTTCGAAAACTATTGTGTATTCCATTGTTTATATGAGGAAAAAATTTATAAAAAAAAAAACCAATTTAATTGTTAACCCTATATTGAGCCATTTGTTTCATTTACTTAATTACCGGATCAACCTTCTTGTTCTTTTTTATATATGGAACAGAATGTTGATAAATTTAGAAATAACTTGTTTGTTAACTTGGTGCAAGTTCGACATTTCATTTAGAAACCCCACCTCGTCAAAGTACAGATTTTCTAAAAAATAAATTGTACCAAACGAGCACATATTGTTTTTCAGACGAGAAATTCATATATATATTGGACACGTACATAGAGATTTTAGGAAAACTAGACAAATGTCAAATTTTTGACAGATTTGGATAGAAAAATAGGATAACTTCACTAATGCATAGCTAGCTTTAATTGGCATTTTTTGTTCTTATATACTAGTAATGCATGTATACCTATCTAATTGCATAGCTAGCTTTCTCTTTCAGATCTTTCTTAATAAAAAAAAGCTCTCTCTTTCAGATGATATTTTACCCCTTGTTCCCATTACTGATGTGTTATTAGATTGTTTGGGCTCAATTCTCAGGAAAATGGTCAAGTTTGGGCCATTGTCCTGCCAATGACTAGCTCGACCTACATACATAGGCCCAAGCGTCCAGTCTCATGATTTGGCCATGGGCTTGTATTGCAAAGAAATAAGAAAAAAAGATTAATGTGCAAAATCTTTCTAGTTAAAGTGATAAATGTTTTTTTAAATAAACAGATTGATGGATGTTAATTGAATAAATTTTATCCATTTTAATTTTATTGGAATTATAATTGCTAGACGTGCGTGTTTTAGCCAAGAAGAACAATACTTGACAAGTTAGAGAGATACATTTGAGGAGCCCTATTACTCACTAGTTGTATATCCATAAGATTGAAAATTTGACTTCTACACATACACATTCACATTTATGGAAACCTTATACTATGTCATTCTTTTTTTTAATCTCGAATAATTTGTAATTACTATTTTGTTGATCATTTTTTTCGTAAATTATTTGAAAGGGTTTTGTAAATTTACCACAGTTGGCTTTGATGCCTCTTATTAGGGATATTTTACTCAAGAAATTTTTTAATTATCATTATAAGTAATGTTTTTTAAGATAAGTCAATTGAGAAATTATTAACATAACATAAGGGATTTCCACTTACATTTGTATATCAATCATACAAATCTATGTGTTTTATCTTGCATCATAATTGATGCTCCATAATAATTAGTACGGAGCTAATAATCAAAATTTGCATAAAAACTTTTTTATATTTAATATTTATTTTGGTGATGTGGTTTTTCTTTTTTGGTTTTCAAATTAGAAGGCTGGTTTGGACATATTATTTGGATGAGATTGAGATGATAGAAAAAGTTTTAGTTTTCTTCATGTATGTATTTGGTAGAAATAATGAAAAAAGTAAATATATGAAAAAAGTTATTTGAACAGGTTTACTATTATACCCTTATTACCTTATTAGATGATAGAAATTATTGTAATTAGGAGGGAAAAAATAATAAATTGACTAAATTCCGTTTAAGATTTCTCTCCATCATTTCCAATTGTTTTTTGTGGGCCCTATTAAAAACTTCATCCATCATTTTTTTCCATCCTCTCTCTTTTTCACCACAACAACAATGGAATACTCTCACTTTCTATCCAATCAAATGAAACATTTTTATAACTATGTAACATCAAAGTGGATGCCAAATATGTGAGAATCTATTAGCAGCTCTATTTTGAAATTTGAACTCTTCTAGCCTATTCTCTTTCTTATTGAAGACAAACTGGTTCCTTATAATTTCTCTCTACTTTTCATTCTATGTATGTACCAAGATTGGAAATGCCCCTGTTCACTTAGCCATCAAAATTTGGATAAGAATTATCCATTGCCTCTGTTCATTCTTGTCTTTTAGCCCATTGGGCCTTTTCTTGTAATCTTTAAAGAAGAATTCTCATCTCTTTGGTCTTTAGTCCTGCATTCTATTATGAATTCTCCTCTTTGGTCTTGGTTTGAACAAGAATTATCCATCCAAAAAAAAAAAAAAACGTGTATCATCGCCAAATATTGGTTGGTCTTTGCAAAAAAAAGAAAAGAAAAGAAAGTTGGCCACAATGCTACGGATGTGCCATGATTGGCAAGATTCTCATAAGAAGAATTAAATAAAAGTTGTGAGAATTTTCGCACCCCAACTCATTCAATATATTTTCTTGGCAATTCTTATCCTTATCTTCTCCTATGCTCCATTTACGAGTGACGTGAGCTCTGGATTTACAAAACTCCAACCACGCCACCAAACTCTTCCTTAATAAGCATTTTTCTAAGGTGTTTGGCAGGGCAGAATCTCTGAATCTGTTAGATAAAATTTATAGGATTGAAGTAGTTATAACGTTGGTTAAGATAAGCCAATGACACAAATGATTAGAAAGACAGCCATGCACAGCTCAACCATTGAGGATTTGCACCGTATTACATATAATATCCCGAAGAATGCCACCATATACATATGTTTTTAGACCAATTTTTCTTATTATAGATGAATAGTTTGGTTCTCAAGGAATGTTTGAATGACTAATATATGCACAAATAAGCAAATTCAAGAATAATATAACACAGGTCCTTTCTCTATTGTATGTGCACACGTCATTTCATGGAGCGTAACTATAGGAATTGCATGTGAGGGGTCGATGATTGCGTTTTGACATGAATGAACTAATGTCCAGCTTATATGGTTGTTGATTAATAAAAAAATATTGATTCTAACCTTGGAGTTTGCAACAAAAAAAAAAAACGCCTTTCTTTGACAAACAAGCTAGCCTCCATTCATGGAAGAGACATAACAGTCCCTTTTGACTCTCTTATATAACACTCAAATCCAACCAAAGACCAAGCTATGTGAATGGGTATTTGTGTACATTCTTGACTGTCAATGCTTCCGAGTTTTAAAAACTATATTTTGGGTTCTAACTTGTAACCCCAAAAGCTAATATTTAATTAACCAAACTCTTTTGGGGTTCACTATATATAAAGCATATACAATCGTACATCTCAAAAACACGTAGCGTGTAAAAGATGGAGTTGAAATTGTGTGCAATGGTGACACCAAAGCGAGTGTTTCGGCAATTTAGAGCTCAGAATCAAAAAGAATCAAGAAGCAACATGTTGGAAACAGTTGTGAATGTAAATGGTGGAGGTGTTGTTTCTTGTATTGAGAAAGATGGAGTTGTGAGAATGAAGATTGTCGTTAAGAAACAAGATTTAAGACAAATGCTTGAAGTGATGGGTGGTGGCGGTGGTGGTGGTGGCAAAAGCAAAGCTCATCTTCAACCATCAATTATGCCTTCATTGTCAGCAGAGCAACGCCTTAATCTTTTGCAGAAAAAGCATGTTTTGAGAGCTAATACAACAAAGGAAAGCAGCTCAAGTTCTTGGAGTCCTGCACTACAAAGCATCCCTGAAGAACTATAAGCTTGTTTTCTTCTTCTTTTTTTGAGAGAGCTACAAGGTTAATTATATATATTTCCTTTTTTGTACAATGTTGATTTTATTTAACATGTCAATGTGTAGATTTTGCTCCATTCATATATTGTTTCTCTCCTTGAACTTAAAATCATCTTCTCTTTCTTGATTTTTTATATAATTATTATGCTTTTTTGTTGTTTTTGTTTTTATTTTGGTTTTGGTTTTGGTTTTCTAAAAATATGGAAACACGGCACTTTAATTTACTTGTGCTATTTGCCTTGACGGCTAGTCCTCAAATGAAATCTACACGGTATAGTGCTGCCAATTTTAACTCTCTTTAATCTTAATTGATGTCACTTTGAATAGTTCTACCGGTGCACATCATTAAGTACATATATTAGGGAGAAAGGATAAAGAAAAAAAAGTTTCTTTTTTTATAAATAATTCGATAAATATAAAAAGAAAGGAAAATTGAATCTTGGACATTTATGCTAGAAACACCGAAAAAGTGTCAGTTGAGCAACATACTCTTCGCAAAGAAAAAAAAAAAATCAAAACATATCAAACATGGTTAACTATGCAGGGTTTGTGTGTGAATGTGTGGAAGGTGGGATGCTTTCATGATAAGATCGTGGAAATCAAGGTCTTTCGCCAATTCTAATTTTCACAAATACCAACACAAATCTTTGTGATCACATGGTGTGCATTGATGACACTTCAATAATAAAGTCAGATTGGGTTTAGTTAAACAAAGTAACAACTTTATTATTATGAGTTTTTATGGTCATCCCTTCATGTGAAAGTTAGAAGACTATTTACAAACGTCATTCTATTCCTCTTTTTTTGTTTATATATATCCCACCAATCTAAGACTTTGGGGATGATGTGATTCTCATCATTTAAATGCAACATTCAATAGGGCACAATCAGGTGGCCCTGGTATGCCCAATGAGGGGCAGATTACATCACATTATATGCTATGTAAATTAGTTGTGGCGAAACAAATGTAGAGATGATTGCATTTGAATGACCAACGCTTCTTTTGAGATAGAGCTAAACGGCCAACGCTCCTTTTTAAGTTAATCTTGTTAACATGATGCTCAGATTGGACAAGAGGATTCATGAGATTGGCATCCTTTTACATCTTTTCCCTCCATTTATTGCAGAGTTTATTCATTCTTTAGTCTCACCTCTCTTTACATCATTATTATAGGCTTGAATTCTCCGCTCAATCTTTTTTTGTCCATGAGAATCCCACCAAGGTGCCTTCTAGTCACTACAACTCCCTTTGTGAGGAGTCACCCTTTCTCCCAAAGTTACAAGGCTATTTTGCCAAGTTTCTAGTTCATCTTCGTGTAGGGATGATAATTTTTGCCCGACCCGCGAGTACCCGGCCCGGCCCAACCCTAATGAGTCGGATTTTACCAGGCTTGAGAAATAATAGGGTCAGGTTTGGGTTTTTTTTTTAAAAAAAAAAACCTGAAACAGGGTCCGGGTTTTGGTAAAAACCCTACTCGAACCCAAACCCGACCCAGGTTTTAGTCACTGCAACCCCCTTTGTGAGGAGGCACCCTTTCTCCCAAAGTTACAGAGCTATTTTGCCAAGTTCTCGGTTCATCTTTGTGTAGGGATGATAATTTTTGCCCGACCCGCGAGTACTTGACCCAACCCAACCCTAATGGGTCGAATTTTACCAAGCCTGATAAAGAATAGGGTCGGGTTTAGGTTTAAAAATAAAAAAATAAAAAACCCGAAACGGGGTCCAGGTCAGGTCTGGGTTTTGGTAAAAACTCGGCCCAAACCCGGACCAGGCTCGGTTAGATAAATGAAAAATTACAACCAAAAAAAAAAAAAAAAAACCTACCTATATATATATCACAACTTTAACCCTAAACTCATTTCCCTCATTTCTCTCTCAACTCAGTCGCCTCTCTCACCTCACCCTTACTGACTCAGACTCTCACGCTCACTCACTTCTCATCCTCCCCTCACTGACTTTCACTCTCACTCACATTTCATCCTCACCCTCACTCTCATACACTCACCGACCCACCCTCACCCTCATAGTGGTTGTCGTTTGTCAGGGAGGAGCATGAAGTCCATAGATTGGACCATCCTTACCCTCATGGTGGTTGCCGTTTGTCACAAAGGAGCACGAAAATCATAGATCAGAGCATGGGATTGTTAGATTGGAGAGAGATGTGGTCGTGTTGTTAGATCGGAGCACTACCGATGGAGCTTCAGTGGTCTGCGTTCTTTTTTTTTTGGGTTCATTTCCTCTATCAGCAATTTTTGTTTTTGGGTATTTGTTTGAGGATTCAATCTGTATAGAATGTAATGCATGTGTATATTTTGTGTTGGTTTAGTTGACTATAGCACCTGAGATAACTTCAAAGAATGTGAATCGGAGTTGATGTTTATGTTAATGTAAAAATCAGTCCATTAATGGAGTTTTATTTCTTCTATTTTTTGTATTTATTTATTATTTATTTTCTGTCTAGGAATCTCATTTCAGCAAGACTAATAAGAATGGTGATTTATTTGTGTTGTTGTTTGTGTTTGTGTTTGCGTTTGGGTTTTTTTTTATATATATGTATATATATAAAAGATTGGGTCACAGATTAGACCCAGGAGTGGCTGGACAGGGCCTGTGGAGACTCGATAGGCTGGGTTCGGGGCTAAAAAAAAGACACGTTTATTAAACGAGCCGAGTCTAGGTAACAGTGGAGGACCTGCGGGTCAAGTTTGAGTATCAAAAAACCCGGTCCGAACCCGACCTGTTGCCATTCCTATCTTCACGTTGTCCAACGTTGGCTATGGTTTGAACCCTAACATTTTTTATATATATATATAATTAGGGTGGCTTGTTAGATTTTTTAGGGGGAGGATTCATGAGGTCAGTTATGTCATTATCCCCATGGTGATTTTTTTTTTTTTCATTGTGGATCAATTATGTGTGAATTAAATCTAAGCTTGTGTGATCAATTGATAAATCCATTTAGGAAAATGTTAAAATTATTACTGTAAAAAAATTTACTAACTTATGTGGTAAAAACATAATTGGTATCACTTAAACACCACTATAAATCCTTTCTCAAAAAAAAAAAAGAAAAAAACCAATATAAATGAACGTTTGAACATGTTAGTTTGTAAGACTTATGTTATAGAATTGAGTAATGCTAGGAATACAAATTTTTTTTATAAACTACTGATGTGGTAAGTGGTTATTGGTAAATGAAAAAGTAATATTAATAGTGGACCTAGATGAAAACTAATAAGAAGTTAGCCACATCAACAGTTGTAAAAATGTTGTAAAATAATTTGTGATTATAGCATTATTCTATAGAATTTGTAACATCCTTGTCTAAAACAGTTTTTTCAAGTGGCCATTGTAAAACATAATGTCAAAATAGAATATTTCATAATAGAATTTGTAAGTGCAGACCCTTTTAAGGTTGTCTAGCAATATACATGTGAAATAAAAATCAGTTGTCCCACTTTTTGTGACTCAATTTATGCTTCACTAATCACAATTTTTCATGCATTTTTTTTCATTTTAGGGTCCGTTTGGATACCGTTGAAAACTAAAAATACTACAGCAAAATAATTTTTAATTGTGTGAATAGTGTCATGTGACTCATTTTGAATGAAAGTTTTGTTGAAAATAGAGATTTGTGGGTCCCGTGAACAGTGCACAGGACCCATGGGAACTCAATTAACGCTTTTCCCCAAAAAAAATGTGAAACTCTGGATGTGGAACAGAGTCAGTATCTAAACAAGTACTTAATTTTTGATTATTTTATAAAGAAAGAAAAAATAATATGAGATAAGTTGTGATTGATAGAACATATAGTTAGGGGTGTTACTTCGTGTTTGTGAATCGGGTTCGTATCGTGTCGAGCCATTAGTATTCAACTATATGGGTTGACCCGAACCCGACCCATTTAGTAAAAGTGTTAAAATCCTCAACCCTGACACGACCTATTTATTAAACAAATCAACCCGACACGACACGTTTATCTTGTTTAATTAACAAGTCATGTAAAGGTCAATACAAATAACTCTTTTAATAACTTGTTTGATTAATTGGTCATACATAACCTGAATAACTTGTTATCAATTCCAATATATCTAAAATTAAAATACAATTACAACCATAAATATAATAATAAACATATAATTAATTAAGCAATAATAACAAAAGCTAATTTCTTTATAAGCTAAATGAATCAAACGGGTCAAATAGGTTCGCATGTTGAACCCAAACACAACCTGTTTATTAAACGGGTCAATCGTGTTAATTTGAATATGACCCGAACCTACTTAGCCTAAATCCATAACCTATTTATAAACGGGTTAGTCATGTCGGATTTACAGGTCATGTCAAATTTTATCACCCCTACATAAAGTGGGCATGATTTGTGCTATTTCAACACTACAATAAATAAATGTTTGAACACATCAATTTGCAAGACTTAGTGTGCATTTGACATTTGATTATAAGCTAATTATTTGCTTATTTTATGTATTATTTGTAAGTCTCATATTTTTTTTGTCTTAACTTTATTTCAAATAATCTAAGTTCAGCTTTTTAGAAATAAGGTAGTTTTCTATCTTTGATCTCAATAAAAGTATAGTTTTTAACTTTTTGTCTCACATACAAATAAGCTATCTAAAATATATATATATATATATATATATAATATATATATATATATATATATATATATATATTAAATCCAAAATGGACACTTATTTTATAAAGTATCCATAACATCACTTATCTATTAATTACGTTAGGTAAAACTCGTGTGGCCTAACATTTTTTTCAAGTGATATCCAAACAATTATAACACATAAGTCAAAATTGTGCGTTCTTTTTTAAACAGAATTCAAAGAGCAGACCTTTTTAGGGTTGACTAGCAATATACTTGTTGAATAGAAATTCTTTTCCCACTTTTGTGTCCTAAATATATCAATCATAACTTTTTATGTGTATGATTTTTTTTTTCATTTTAATATTTTATTATTTACAAGAAAAGAATAAAAAATGTATAGTAAATTGTGATTGATAAAACATAAAGTGGGACAAAGATTTTTATTCCAAAAAAAACTTACAAAATGATGTGGTAGGACATGATTGAAGCCACTTAAATGCTACAATAAATTCTCATCCAAAAAAAAAAAAAAAAAAAAAAAACTACAATAAATGAATGTTTAAACACATTAGTTTGTAAGGCTTCTTTTTTTGAGGAACTAGTTTGTAAGACTTATGCTATAAAATTTGCAGTATTTTTAATATCATGCATTCATTATAATTTTTATTTTATTTTATTTGAAAAAAAAAAGGTGAGAGAAGTTTTATTTCTATGAAAGTTCTCTTTCGATTATAGCATCTAGAAGACTAGATCAAGTGGAAGTTCTTCCATCCACACATAGCATAACTCATTCATCAATTACACGTACTATTCAAAACACTGGGCGGTCTAAAACATTTTCTTCAACTGGCAGCCAAGCAATTATAACACATAAGGTCAACATATAATTTTTCATAGTAGAATTTATATGTGCGGAGCCTTTTAGGGTTGACTAGCAACATAGCTACTACATAGAAATCCTTTGTCTCATTTTTGTGTCAATTTATGCTTCATCAATCAAAACTGTTTTTTTTTTTTTTTTTTTTTCTATTCTAATCTTTGAGTATTTTATATGGACAGAAAAAAAAAATAATATATGGAATGATGCAAGGGGAATCGCGAACACTTCCACAAGTAATGCTCGTTAAATAATTATACTATACTGTACTATATATATATATATCTTGCACACATTTACATGGTTAGAAAAGCACTAATGGAATTTTTTTTTTTTTTAATATAGTTGTCCGGGGTACTTGGCCTTCTTATTTAATTCTAGATTTATTATGTTTATAAAATATGCTACAAGAAGTCACCAGCGCCTTGTTCATGCCACCACTTTCCAAGCATGATGAGAAGCAAATGTGGGACGTTGAAAATATGATACACTTGCAGAATCAATCAACCGTAGCAAGGTGTTAGTTATGGATTTCTATGCAATATGCAATAAAAAGAGTTTGATTGGTGGACTGAGTTGAGTCACATAAAAGTATAAAACCAATTAATACTACTACATATATAGTAAAATTGAGTTAATTCATCGTTTGTAATTCATGCATACATCTGTAGAGGATCAAGGCTAGTATAAGTTGTACAAAATGACATTTTATATGATTAAGATGGTGACAAAAACTTTTATTTTGAATAACAATAGAATGACAAAGAAAGATGTATGTAAACAATCTCAATTTGCCTGCGCAAAACCCATAATCGATTCCAAAGTTTAGTATAAAAGAAATAATGACAATCTCAATTTGTTTGTGACTACTTATTGTTGTTATTGTTTTTTATTTAAAGAAATCAATGTGATCAATCAGTCTATGATTGCTTAGAGATAACAGGATATAATGTTATACACTATTCATGTTGCGTATAATCATTTCATGCTTTGATCTTGAATTGAAAGAACAATAGTATTTGACTTAGAGAAATGCTAACGGATGCTTTTAAGGTAATGATTAATAATTTATTTAAAAAAAAATTTTATGGAAAAAGAAAAAAAAATTAATATTTTGACTTTTTTTTCATTTTCCCTAAAGTGGTGTAAAATTTTTTCTAAAATAAATTGTTAATTATTGCCTTAAAGGGACTCGATAGTATGAGCTTTTGGCTTATTTGACCAACAGTTTAAAAAATAAATAAAAAGATAATATATAGTAGTAATAAATATGGTAAAATACAGGTTGTTCTAATAGTTTGAACTTTGAACACAAGGCATGCTACCTTACTACCTACACATATTAATAGACTTAAATTCTAACAACTAACTTCTCAGAGAGTCTTAAAGGCTCCATTAATGAAGGCTGCGTACAAAGCTTTGATACTCCACAACATCAATTCAATAAAGTAGATCAAAGAAAATGGAGCTGAACCAAGAAAATGCTAGAAGAAAGCAGTTGGAAGCCATAGCAAGAAGAAATGGTGGAAGTGTTGTTTCACATATTGAGGAAAATGGGGTTGTGAAGATGAAGATTGTTGTGAGAAAGGAAGACTTAAACCAAATGTTACAAATGATTAAAGGTGGCAAGAACAATGCTCATCACCAACCATCAAACATGGTGTCATTATCAGCAGCAGAACATCAGCTAGAATCTTTGGCAAAGAAGCATCAATTTAGAGCCAATATTGCAGTGAAGCAAAGCTCTCGGAGTTCTTGGAGTCCTGCACTACAACCATTCCTGAAGAGCGTTAAGTTTACCCTTTTTCTTTTTATGTTGTTGTACTGCAATAGGTAATAATCAAGATTAAATAGAATTTATAGCAATTTCAAACATGAGCCAGCTATAGACTATAATAATAACTAATACATGTTTTGTTCTCATCCATATATGTCTTCTTCTTGTTTTCCTCTTTTTTATTTCTGGTGATTAACTTTTGGTCATATTGTTTTCCTATTTGTAGGTAGGAAAAACCTTTCTTTTGGTGAGAATGATACCTATCGATCTTAACAATTAGACCAAGGAACTGAATTTTTTTTTATCGACAAGCTTGCTTGATTAAGAATTTCAATCATTACTCCCATTATGATAAATTTTGGCAACATGTCATTAGATGTGACAAGAGAAATAAAACGTAGAGTAGAAGAAAAATCGAGGACTCTGTGATATATAATCTTCTCAAACCCAAGTGAAATAAGATGGTAACTAACTTAAACTAATTTGTTATTCTTCATTTTTTTTTTTTTTTAAGTTCTATTGTGGGTAGCTTTTTAGAATACCTCAATACCTCACTAATCTTGGATGAGTATAATTCTCGAGTCTCACACACATCAAGTAAATATAGAAATAAAATTCTAAGAAGTGGCCTCGCGTCCTGTTGTTCGTCTATAGTTAATGGTTTATGATGAACTTTTCACATGGTATTCTCTGTAGGTTACACTGTACTTGAATCAAATTTGCTTCGGATGGTTTAATAAGCTTGCTTTATACTCTAATGGAATAAATTTGATTTGCAAGAAAAGATGGTTTCATGGACATAGCCTTGTGAAGTGGCACCGCTTCTGGCTTTGCTTCCGGGACTTGTAGAGTTGTGCTTGCTTTATTCTCTTTCATTTTATTTTTTTATTTTTATTGGAAAATGCATAAAAAGGCCAAATTTTATATCTTATTATATAATAGGTTTCAAGTTTTTAATTTTGAAAATTAAAACCTTAAACTTATGAAACTATTTCAATTTGAAATTCATGTCCATTTCTGTTATTCTAAGGAGTAGTTGGGCAGAGAAAAACTAAAAAACTGTTGATAAGACTTGGTACTTCAGTTTGGAAATTAGCTTCCATTTCTGTCAATCACCTTCCATTCTAAGCAAAGATTTTCCTCTTTAAATGAAGCTTTCTCTCACCCTGTCTTTTATGCTAAATGACACCCAAATTCATTATAAACAAGCATAGGTGAAACATAGAGTTTAATTAGCAGTTTTTCACTTTTCTTTGCTCATTATAAAACATGATAGAAATTTTACTCTAGCCTAATCTTACATACAAAACATGTTAAGAACATATAAAACATGTAAATCAACAATTGGCAAGCACATCGATAAAAAAGAGTAAAAATGATAGAAATGTCAATCTAAGTAACTATATAAATATATTTTAAAAATTAAAAATTAAAAACTTGAAATATATTGGTAAATCGAAATTTATTCATAAAAAAAAAAGGCAAGATATGTCATATATATATATATATATATATATATATATATATATATATATAATATATATATATATTAAAATAGCAATTATTGAAAATAAATATTGGATTATAAAAAAAAAATTGCTTTTATGACTTTGATTAAATTATAATTTGATGAAATCTCTATCTCACTAGATATTATGAAATCTTAATCGTTTTAGTATTTAAAATATTTGCTTTAATTTGACCGTTTGCTTAAAAAAGTATCAAGCACATTCCATGACATGGAACATTTGATGACATATTCGTAATCGAATATTCGTAAATAGTTAATATTCTTAAAAATAATTTTATTAATAAGTGTCCTAGGTAATGAAGAAACTTAAGGTGTTTTTATTATTCTATCACATATTTTCATTATTAAAAAAATTAAAGTTAATCATACGTTGAGTTTAAGTTACATCAGTGTAACTCAATAAATTATTATTGAATTCATATTTTGGAAATATAATATTCTTAAAAAAAATATTTTAAAAATCTAATTGTTGTTACATATTTTATATGTTCTTAACATACATGTCAAATCTCATGTCAATCAAATGTAATTTATCATTCGATCTATAAACTAATATTTTATGCATTATTTCAAACTACAAAAACTTGAATTTAAATAATTGATTGATGACATAATTATTGATCTTTGATTACCTTGAAATTTTGCAAGTGTAAAAAATATATAAAGATAATATAATATAACGGTAAATTTGTCAAAATTTATATCTAATTTAAAACTATTAGTTGGTGTAACGTTGTTTGAATCTGACCCATTGTACATATATTTTAGAAACTTCAGCACAACTAGTTTTTTTTTTTTTTCTCTAAGAGTGTGTTTGGTTGGAGTAAAAATAGGGAGAATAGAAAATAGAGAGAGAAAAATAGAATGAAAGTGGCATTATTTACTGTGTTTGGTTGAGAGGGGGAGGGGGAGAGAAAAGTGGTGGGGTCCACAAGTTTTCTCTCCTCCCCTCTCAAAATACAATCTCTTCAAATTGGAGAGAAAATTGGGGTGAAAAGTGAGAAATTTTTTTTGACAAAACTGGCCCCATTATTCTGGTTTTTTTTTTTTTTTTTTATTTTAACGTCGTGGGATATTATAACATTGTTGGCTTCTTTTTTTTTTTTTTTTTTTTCTCTTTTAACTTTTCGACTATAATGTTGGCTTTTTTTTTTTTTTTCTTTTTTGTCAGGTGGTGGGTTCTTCTTTTCTTTCTTTTTTCCTCTGAATTTTTATTTTCATTATTTTTTGAAGAAAAAACTTTTGGATGATTTCTTATGCTATTTTTTGAAATGTCCACTTTCATCTATACACAACTTTTTTTTAAAGTATAATATATTACTTTCTGTTTTATTTAAAAGGGACATGATGTTAAATTTATACAAGCTTCTTATTTTCAACCAAACTAAAAAGTTTTTCATTCCTCTACTTTTCCATCCTATCAACCAAACACAACTGAGGAAAACTAAAAAATTTTCTATCCTTCCACTTTTCCATCATTCCTTTATTTTTTATCCTTTCATTTTTCCATTCTCCCAACCAAAGGTACATTAGATGTCAACACAATTACTTTTACTTTATGCACATGTTCCAATAAATCATTAATAAGCATATTTTTTCATGAAGGAGAAAAAAATGTATCATAATTTATAGAATAAGTATGATGCCACACATTTTAACACAATAAATGCCACAACTCGCTATATGGCGAGTTGTAGTTGGTGGAGGGGTGTCTCCACATGGACCAACTATCACCCCTCCACCAACCACAACTCGCCATGTGGCGAGTTGTGGTATTTGTTGTGCCACAATGTGTGACACTAGACTTATTCTAATTTATAATCAATCATTTAATTTTCTATTATTTTTGTACTTAAGACACACAATAATAGATCCCTTTAAAACAAATCTGCTTTAAAAATATTTAAAATATTCGATCGGAATTTGACCGAATATTTCGAAATCATCAATATCTTTAAAAATGACTTTATTAACAATTATTCTAATGACATAAGTTAAAGTATATTTACTATTCTATCACATCTTTGTTATCGTTTGAAAAAAAAAATAATGCATACATATGCTGAGAAAAATACACACTAATTTGACTTTATGCATGCATTCCACTAATTAGTAACAAGCATTTTTTTTTCTTGAAGGAAAAAAGTGTATTTTAGTTTATAATCAAACGCTTAATATTCTATTATTTGTGAACTTAAGACACCCAATAACAAAACCCTTTAATAAAAATCTTGCTTTAATCACCATGTTAACTAAATATTCAAGTATAAGTCCGATGGTCACTCCACAAGTATAAATGCTTCTCAGTATGGGGGGCAAGAACTTGGGTTCAAGTCTTTAGGAGTGAGCTTCACACACATATACACTTAGATTAGGCTAGAATAGAATTTCAATTTTGTATTAAAAAAAATTATTTTTTCCAACAAAAAAAATATATTAATGTTCCTTTAAACCTTTTAATAATCAAAATCTTGTTTTTAACCATTTGGTTACCTAACATCCAAACACATTTGCATACTTTAGTCCTCATGTATTCTCTCGAATAACATGTTATTCTACTATTAACTAGAAAATGGGTGTGGCTCCAGGGCCGCTGCACCGCCGCACCACCGACACTCGACGCACCAATTTGCCCTCGACGTGTCAATTCGCGTTTTTTTTTTCGATTTTCTAATTTGCATTGATTCGGGCCGATTCAAATCGATTCGGCTTCAATTTGTGCCAATTTGGCTCCGATTCAATTTGGTCCAATTCGTGCCAAAATAAGTGTTAAAAAAAAAAAAAAAAAAAAAAAAAAAAAAAAAAAAAAGAGTAAAAAAATTACGTCAAAACTCTCTCGATGTTCATTCTTTTTTTTCCCTTCTTGAGTTTCACTAATTCTATTCTACCCCATGGCATCAAATATAGCCAAAAAAAATCCAAAACAAAACAATGAACATTGACAGAGAGGGGCTAAAAAACGAAGTGACCTTTGATAATTCTTTGAGCCTTCTTCAATCTTAATATATTGCTGCAGCATCACAGAGAGAGAGGCAGACAGAGTGTTACAAGTAAAAAGAATAAAGTATAGAGAAAGAACGGAAAGCCAAGAGCTGTATACGGCTAGAAGAAGTGGGGTAACGCGGGGGTAGGTGAAATCTTAAATGGGAAAGTAATAAAAGTTTGCCACGTTATTCTTCCTTTAACTAAACTAGTGCCACGTTTTTATCAACCTCAAATATAAACATGAACTAACAGTAGGAAAAAAAAAAGTACTTTTATTTATGTTATAAGTTATTAAAAAAAAGCACTCTATTTAATAGTATATAAATAATATAAAATCTGTTTATTAGTAACATATAAATAATAATATATTTAATAATTTAGTAATAAACATATTCTACCGCATTTGCACTTTACTTTTTTTTTTAAATTGCCAAGTTGTTGCATTGCACTCGTACCCGCTCCCATACCCGAACTTGCACCCATGCTTCCTAGACTATTGATAAGTTTTAGCAACATAATTGTTGATGTGGCCTATTAGGAATACTGCATAGTAAAAATTAATATTAGTAATAGATTCATGTGAAACCTATGATATAACAGGATGAGTACAATTTTTTCCATTCATGTGAAGACTGCCACATTGTTGCAAAGAAGGTTTCAGAGATCACTAGAAGGGAAATAATAGTGGAGGATTCAAAAGTCTTTCACCACTTCAGAGATGGGCATTGCTCATGTAGGGAGTAGGGATTATTGGTGACCCCCCAGTTTCTAGGAACACTAGGAAAAATTGTAAAACAGACCTGGCTAGATATGTTGCATTAGCACAAAGAGGCAAAGAATCTACCTGATAATGTATATGTTACTTAAGAAAGTCATACATTTAATCACACGAGTAATATAATTGCAAAGTTTATTCAACTTTCATGACATTGACTTATACAACTTTGCTAGTTTCCTCAGATATGCAGGCAGCATGATCGACTAGCTGACTTGATTGAAACATTGAACAAGCCAAATGCTGAATTAAAGCTAGGTTGCATTGAACATATATCTATATGATCCGATCGATTGCGTAAAGCCCGCGGTAGCAACAAAACTGGGGAAAGTATACACAAAAGAACCTATTTTCAAAGTGGTTTATATGCAAATTCATTGATAGCAAGGACATAGCCAATTGGATGTACGAAAGCAGAAAAACTGCTAAGGAGATATATTTAACTATTGAGGTTAGTTGCACTTTTCCCTCTCAACTATTGGGTCCACTTCAATAAGTTCAATGAATCCTCACCCCTAAACTTTAAAATCTTTCAATGCCCCCCCTATCGATACTTAATTAATAGCATTAATTAAATTCAAGAATTTTGTAAATTGCTTAATTTTAAAGTCTAAGTAGGTTGAATACTAACCTATATACCTAAGTGGGTTACACTTCAATTGGCTCCTAAACTTTAAATTAGACCAATGTCTCGCTGAAGTATTGAAAATCAAGTTTCTCCCGTTACTAAATTGTATGAAAGTGATAAGTTCACAATTCCACCGCTCACAATTTGTTACGTCAACAAATTGTGCTCTTATCATTACTTCTATTTATAATCACCACAAACTGGTTGACTTTGACACACCTAATACAAGTCGATTTGGCCTTCTTTTCTATTATACTTTGTTTTGCGCCAGTGATAGGCCTAATTGCTTTTGACTTGAGAAACTTGTGTTCTTGGAAACCTCATCCACGTCAATATGGTTTTGGGCCTCACTTCTTTTTTTATTCTTTTATTCTTTTATTTAGTATTTACTGCATGGCAAGCTCCCTTATCTTAAGTCGGCTTGATAATCGGCCTAGCCCACCAAGCATTCAACTTGTGAATTGTTCAGCCTGTACACGCGAATAGCCTTTATTTTCCATAAAACAAAGATAGTATACAATAAGTCACAATATAATATAAAAATAAGGTTAACTATGCAAATAACTCAATTTCTAAAGAGAAAGAATAATTACCAAAAATTTGACAACAATCGTTAAAATGTGCCAGTGAAGCAAAGCTGTCGGAGTTCTTGGAGTCCTGCACTACAAACCATTCCTGAAGAGCGTTAAGTTTACCCTTTTTCCTTTTCTTTTTATGTTGTTGTACTGCAATAGGTAATTAATCAAGTTTGAATAGAAATTAAAGTAATTTCAAACATGAGCCAGCCATAGACTATAATAACTAATAGTATATGTTTGTTCCCAACTTCCCGTCCATATATATCTTCCTTTTTCTCTATTTTATTTTTGGTGATTAATTTTGGTCATATTGTTTTCCCATTTGTAGGTAGAAAAAACCTTTCTTTTGATGAGAATGATACCTATCGATCTTAATAACTAGACCAAGGAACTGAAAAATTTTTTATTGAAAAGCTTGCTTGATTAAGAATTTCAATTATTTCTCTCATTATGATAAATTCTGGCTACTTGTCATTAGATGTGACAAAAGAAATAAGATGGTAACTTAAATTAATTTGTTATTCTTCTTTTCTTTTTTTTTAACTTCTAATGTGGGTAGCTTTTTAGAATACCACACTAATCTTGGATGAGTATAATTCTTGAGTCTTATACACACCAGATAATTATAGAAATGAAACTCTTTGAAGTGACCTCATGTCCTATTATTGTTCTTCTATAGTTAAATGGTTCATGATGAACTTTTCACACGCGGTATTCTTTGTAGGTTACCCTGTACTTGAATCAAGTTTGCATCGGATGGTTTAATAAGCTTGCTTTATACTCTAATGCAATAAATTTGATTTGTAATTAAGAAAAGATGGTTTCATGGTCATAGTCTTGTGAAGTGGCACCACTTCTGGCTTTGCTTTTGGGACTCGTAGAGTTGTGCTTGCTTCATTCTCTTTCATTTTATTTTTCATTTTTATTAGAAAATACATAAAAAGGCCAAATTTTATATCTTATTTTATAATAGGTTTCAAGTTTTTAATTTTGAAAATTAAAACCTTAAGCTTATGAAACTATTTCAATTTGAAATTCATGTCCATTTCTGTTATTTATTCTAAGGAGTAGTGAAGCAGAGAAAAACTAAAAACTGTTGATGAGACTTGGTATTTCAGTTAGGTAATTAGTTTCCATTTTCTGTCAATCACTTTCCATTCTAAGCAAAAGATTTTGCTCTCTAAATGAAGCTTCTCTCACCCTACCTTTTATATTCAATGACCGCCAAATTCATTATAAAAAAAAATTTTAATTAAAAAAAAAAAGCATGGGTAAAACGTAGAGTTTAATAAGTAGTTTTTCACTTTTCTCTACTCCATTACTTTTGATTAAATAATGAATATCATAGATGGACAAAGTTTTCAATTGAAAATGATTTCATAAATTTTGGGACTGTTGTTGGGAGTAAAAAGGCCCTGGTAGGTATATGGGCCTTCGGGCCATGCTAAGGAAGGCCGACCTACCCTTGAGTTCAGAACTTCTTAGTACCTCGGGTCAGCTCATGCGCCGAGGACCCGAGGACCTATCCGAGGTCGATTTTACCCTCGGATGGGCATAGAAAAACCAGGGACATCATCGTAAAAGCTCAGGAACGACACGACAGAGACCAACGGTTAAGAGGGGTGAACCCCTGGATGTCCTAGAAGCACCGGTGTTTGAAAAGTACTAAAGGCTGCCACCTCCACATTAAAGACCCTTCACCTACCACCCTAGCCGTATTAATGGGGAAGTGACACCTGAACAGTGGAAGGGAAACTTCTGGTTACTATTCAAGAGCACTGAGAGAAGAAATATTTAGGCTAAGGGGGAGATGGGGCAACACGTGTATGAGGTATCAGAAAGATGAGTATTTAAGGGGAAACCCAGAACAGAAAAAGGGGACCTCTCTCTTTGTAATAAAAGAAAAGAAGAAAAGAAAGATAATATAAGAACAGTCCTCGGCTTACGTCCGAGGAGGTTGAGTTACAATATTTCTTGTTATTTTTAAGTGCTGTAATCTTTGACTTGCCATATAACCCTTAAACTCTTCTAACCTGGGTTTCAAGCCCACACTCTACAAATTCATATTGTTTAAGGCTCATTGGGCCTGAGCCCATAACTGTTCTTGGGACCAGGTGCAATTGTGCTCTTACAATTGGCGCCGTCTGTGGGAATCTAGTCTAGGAGAGGTAGGGATACTATGGCAGGCTTAGGTGCTTACCGTGCAGAGTCGCAAGGATCACAACCGGAAGATCAATTCGAACGTCTTGAACGTCGAAGGGATCGTGAGGGGAGTGTCCATACGGAGTACCCAAGGGCTAGTCATACTCCTGATGGGGGTAGCGCCACCCATGACGATGGTTCTAAAACCATGCAGAAGGAGATCAACCGTTTGAAGAGAAGCTACGTCGCGCTAAGCGTAGGCTTTCACCGTCCTCATCGGATTCTTCCTCGGAAGGATAGGCGAGGTACACAGCTCGAGGTCGTGCTCACCTGCCAGCTCAGCGTCTTCCGGTGAGAAGGACGATCAGCCAGTTCGCAAGCGCAAGAAGGTTACATCTAGGGGCTCAGGCAACGACGCTATGAGCAGGGCGTTGCACCAGCTCTCCAAATCTCCGTTTTCACGGAGGATTGAGAAGGGGAGGCTTCCCAGGAGATTTACCCAGCCCACCTTCACCATCTATAATGGCCGGACTGACCCGGTGGAGCATGTGAGTCACTTCAACCAAAGGATGGCTGTGCACTCTCACAACGAGACTCTGATGTGTAAGGTCTTCCCCTCTAGCTTGGGACCTGTGGCCATGAGGTGGTTCAACGGCCTCAAATCAGGGTCTATAGGTTCATTTGGGGAACTGACTAGGGCGTTTGCCTCGCGATTCATCACTTGTAGCAGAGTTCCTCGGCCATTGGACTCGCTACTATCTATGACCATGAAAGACGGAGAGACGCTGAAAGCATACTCCGACGATACTGGGAGATGTTTAATGAAATAGACGGTGATTTTGACGAGGTGGCACTGAATACCTTTAAAGTAGGTCTTCCTACTGACCATGACCTGAGAAAGTCTTTGACAAAAAAGCCCGTCCGCAGTGTACGTCGCCTCATGGATCGTATTGATGAATACAAGAGGGTAGAGGAGGACCAGCAGCAAGGCAAGGGAAAGGAAAGGTTATCCCTCAGGAAAGAAGGGATTTCAGGTCGGACAGATATCACAACAATAAGCCGAGGAGGGATTACTTTGGGCAATCTGTCTCGGCAGCACCTCAGGCTGTCAATACTGTGTTCCGAGAACCGGTGCATCAGTTTGGAGAAAGTTCGTAAAGAGCCCTTCTTCAGATGGCCCAGTAAGATGGCAGGGAACCTGCGAAAAGAAATCAAAATCTCTTCTGCCAGTACCATCGAGATGTGGGCCACACTACTGAGAACTGTCGGACCTTGTGGAACCATTTGGAGCAACTTGTCAGTGAGGGAAAGTTAAAGGAGCACTTATGTCAGCCTACTAGTCATGTCAGTCAAGTCGGTTCTAACAACCAGAGGAACAATTCATCTCGGCCAGCATTAGGAACGATTAATGTTATCTTTGCCGCGCCCGGAAGGACCGGTTCAGGTCCCACTAGGGTACTGACTGTCTCCCACCCTTGTGCTGAGGATGTGGGCAGCAGGCGAAGAGGTTGAGGGGCACTTTGCCCGTCCTAGTTTCTCTGAAGAGGATAAGGCGGGGACTATCCAGCCCCATGATGATGCCCTTGTAGTTACATTGAGGATAGGTAATTATGATGTGAGGAGGGTGATGATAGACCAGGGTAGCGGCGCAGATATCATGTACCCAGATCTATTTAAGGGCTGAGGTTGAAGGTGGAAGATCTTACTCCTTATGATTCACCTCTCATAAGCTTTGAAGGGAGATCGGTTATGCCGAGAGGACAAATTCGTTTGCCCGTCCAATCCGGCTCCGAAACGGTGGAGGTGGACTTCATTGTCATTGATGCGTACTCTCCATACACGGCCATCCTCGCCAGGCCTTGGCTGCATGCGCTTGGGGCTGTTTCCTCTACCTGCATGTGAAAGTTAAGTTCCCCTCAGGGGATTCTGTTGAGGAAATCCTCGGCAGCCAGTCTGTGGCCAGACAATGCATGTCCGCTGCAGTATTACATCAACAGAAGCCGAGTCTTCGGCCGTGGTCACTAAAATTCATAGCAGTTAACACCCCTGATGCATCTCGAATGCTGACAGGAGAGGAGACACAGTGTGAGAAACTAGAGAAGTTTCCGGTGGCTGCCGATCCGGAGAAGTTCTTCCAAGTTGGTATACTTCTCCCACACCAGGAGAAGATGGATTTGTTAGAATTTTTGAAGAATAATATTGACGTTTTTGCGTGGGATCCTTATGACGCCCCAGGCGTGGATCCAAACTTCATTTGTCATCACTTGAATGTCAACCCAGCCATTGTTCCGAAGAGAGCAGCCACCTCGGCGATCTTCCAGGGAACATGCAGAAGCTGTAAAGGAAGAAGTTATCAAACTCAAGAGGGCTGGAGCTATTAAAGAAGTTTTTTACCCCGAGTGGTTAGCCCTACTGTGGTTGTTAGAAAAAGAATGGGAAATGGAGAGTATGTGTGGACTTCACCGATCTGAACAAAGCATGTCCCAAAGATTCGTTCCCAATGCCGCGCATAGATCAATTGGTGGATGCCACTGTTGGACATCCTCGGATGAGTTTCTTAGACGCATTCCAGGGTTACCATCAAATTCCTTTGGCGGTGGAGGACCAGGAAAGACTGCTTTTGTTACTCCAACAGGAAACTACCATTATAAGGTCATGCCATTTGGTTTGAAGAATGCTGGGGCTACCTACCAAAGAATGATGACTAGAATGTTCGAAGAGCAAATGGGGAAAACCATTGAGGTCTACGTGGACGACATGGTGGTAAAAAGCAAAACATACCCTCACATGTGAAAGATTTGGCCGACACTTTTCAGATACTGAGAAAATCAAGTTGCGTCTCAACGCCTCAAAGTGTTCTTTCGGCGTGGGGTCTGGAAAGTTCTTGGGTACATGATTACCCATAGAGGCATAGAGGTAAATCCAGCGCAGGTCAAGGCTATCCAAGACTTGCAGCCTCCTCGGAACCCAAAGGAAGTTCAAAAGTTAACAGGGATGATAGCTGCCTTGAATCGGTTCATATCGCGGTCAGCTGATCGCTGTCGTCCTTTCTTTCAATTGTTGAATAAATGGAAAGGTTTCAATGGACCGAGGACTGCGAGTTAGCTTTCCAACAACTCAAGCAATACCTTTCTCAACCACCCATCCTGTCTCGTCCGGAGGCACATGAGCTTTTGTTTGCATATTTAGCAGTAGCCGCCATGCGGTCAGTCTGGTCCTGATAAGAGACGATGACGGGGTGCAAAGACCTGTATATTATGTTAGTAAGTCCTTGGGCGAGGCCGAGGTCCGTTATCTGCCCTTGGAGAAAGCACTCCTGGCTGTGGTTCATGCCACGCGAAAGCTCCCCCACTATTTTCAGTCCCATACAGTGGTTGTTCTGACCCAATTGCCCCTTAAGGCAGTGCTGCGTAGCGCCGACTACTCAGGAAGGATAGCAAAGTGGGGGACCATCCTAGGGGCTTTTGATGTTAAATACAAGCCTCGCACCTCGGTGAGGGGTCAGGTCCTTGCTGACCTGGTGGCGGAATTTTCTGAGCCATTGTTGGAAGAAACTCTAAAGGACTCCCCCATGGGTGAAAAATCAGTTGGTGTGATCACAGCTGCGGTATCTTCGGTTTGGAAAGTGTATGTGGATGGGGCAGCCAATCAGAGGGGTCCGGTGTTGGACTTGTCCTGGTATCCCCCGAGGGAATTATTTTCGAAAAGTCACTGAGATTGGCATTCTCGGCCACTAATAATGAAGCCGAGTACGAAGCGGTACTGGTGGGCATGAAAATGGTGCATAGAATGGGAGAAAGGAAGTCCATGTCTTCTCGGACTCTCAATTGGTGGTTGGCCAGGTCACAGGAACCATGGAGGCTAGAGACCCGAGGATGCAGGAATACTTGGCCCAATCAAGCGCCAGCAAACTGAATTTGACTCTTTCGCTTTAACTCACGTCTCTCGGAGCGGAAATACTCATGCAGACTCCTTGGCCACGCTGGCAACGTCCTCGGATCAAGGCTTGCCTAGGGTTATCCTCATTGAGGATTTGCTGGAACCCACTCTTGTCATTGCCAACGCGCCTCGCGTTCATCTAATAAGGCATGGTCCTAGCTGGATTGACTCAGTCGTGTCTTTTCTTAAGAGTGACATCCTTCCCGAGGACAAGTCCGAAGCTGATAAGATACGTCGAAAGGCACCACGTTTCTGGTTGTCCGAGGATCAGAAACTCTACAAACGTTCCTTTTCAGGACCGTATTTATTGTGTGTACACCCCGACTTAACGGAAGGGCTTCTGGAAGAGCTGCACGAAGGATTTGTGGCAGCCACACTGGGGAAGATCCTTAGCTCACAGAGCTTTGACTCAGGGTTATTGGTGGCCCAATATGCAAAGAGGCTCAAGACTATGCCAGGAAATGTGATCAATGTCAGAGGTTTGCCCCTAATATCCATCAACCTGGAGGAGTTCTTAATCCCCTTTCCAGCCCTTGGCCCTTTGCACAGTGGGGATTGGATATAGTTGGGCCGTTTCCAAGGGCCGCAGGTAGCAAAAGATGGCTTCTCGTGGGACAGACTATTTCACTAAGTGGGTGGAAGCCGAGCCCTTAGCGAATATTAGGGATGTTGATTCTAAGAAGTTTATTTGGAAAAATATTATTACTAGATTCGGCGTACCACACACACTTATCTCTGACAATGGTGTTCAATTTGACAGCAAGGCTTTTAGGCAATATTGTGGTGACATGGGCATTACAAACAGGTACTCCACCCCAGCTTATCCTCAGGGAAATGGGCAGGCGAGGCTGTTAACAAGGTCATTGTCAATGGGCTGAAGAAAAGGTTGGACGATGCGAAAGGTGGATGGGTAGAAGAGCTCCCTCATGTTTTGTGGACGTATCGAACTACACCACGTAGGTCCACTGGAGAAACACCATTCTCCATGACTTATGGAGCCGAGGCGGTCATCCCTTTGGAATTTGGTTTTTCCACCCTAAAGATGAGTTCTTTCAATACTGAGAGTAACAATGAACTTCTGGAGAAAAGTCTTGATTTACTTGAAGAACGACGTGAGGCAGCTATGGTCCAAATGGCTTATTACCAACAAAAACTTAAGCGGGGATATGATGCCCACGTGAAACTAAGGCAACTGGCACCTGGGGATCTGGTACTCAGAAGGGTTGTGGGCACTGCTAGGAACCCAGCTTGGGGTAAACTTGGACCAAATTGGGAAGGCCCTTATCGGATAACTTCAATAGCGGGCATAGGCTCTTATCGGTTATCGGATTTAGATGATAATATTGTGCCACGTTCATGGAATGTAAATAACCTGAGAAGGTATTACTATTATGAATTGTATTTTTGTTTATACCCAGTTTAAATTCAATAACATTTCAGGGAGTTGAACTTACAATCTTTAAGAATCAAACAGAAACTTGGTTAAGTGTAGTCCTCGGACCACAAACCTTGTGGAAATTGATCTCTTAGCATTTATTAAACAGAACCTTAGTTATGTCGGGTCCTCGGACCTCCTACTTTGGGAAAATTATATCTGAAGTTACTGTTCTTAAGAATCAAACAGAAACTTGGTTAAGTGTAGTCCTCGGACCACAACCTTGTGGAAATTGATCTCTTAGCATTTATTAAACAGAACCTTAGTTATGTCGGTCCTCGGACCTCCTACTTGGGAAAATAATTAATATCTGAAGTTACTGCTTAAGAATCAAACAGAACTTGGTTAAGTGTAGTCCTCGGACACAAACCTTGTGGAAATTGATCTCTTAGCATTTATTAAACAGAACCTTAGTTATGTCGGGTCCTCGGACCTCCTACTTTGGGAAAATTAATATCTGAAGTTACTGTTCTTAAGAATCAAACAGAAACTTGTTTAGGTAATTCACATTTGAGCTCTTGTCACATAAACTTGGAAATTGATCTCTTGTCATTAGGGATAATTCACATTTGAGCTTGATGTTCTAAGGGATCCAGTGGAATTAATTTCTAATCGCATCTGAAAATTAACATCTTGTTGTTTGCTAGATCAACTCTTAAATTTCTTATAGTCTTAAGTATAGTCTTAAGTGTTAAACAAGTTATCCAAGGGATGAACAAACTATAAGAGTGGATTAAGTCTGCTACTCGGACCATAAGCTTCATCCAAGTTAACTTCTTATTATGTTGGGTAGTCAAGGCCTTACTGGTCATTAATTCGGATCTTGAGTTTATTTCTTTAATTGTTAAGTAGATTTATGTAAAGAATAACCGTGTGGAGGTTATGGTTGTGCAATCCTTGAAGTTAGGTTTGTTTACTTTAAGAAACTTTAGTAACAAGTACAAACCGAATGAAGTAAAGACAAATGCAACACAAAAATTCAAATAAATTTGTTCTTTATTAATTACATAAATAGGTATTACAAATAGGGATAAGCATAGAGAAAGAGAAGCCCTAAGTTTAGTCCTAAACTCCTGAGGAGGGTCTAGCCGAGAGGTGCTGGGCGCCTCAGTCTCTTTGAGCTCCACTTCAAAGGCAGACAGAACTTGTTTTCCTTTGTCTGCTGCTTTGGGTGGAGGGACGTTGGGTTCCACGGCCTTGCTGAGGTCTTTCTCAATATCTCCGTCTCCCTCCTTATCTTTGTTGGAACCCAAGGTTCTGTAGGATTTGGAATTGGCTCCGGGACTATGGGGGGAAGGGCAGGAAGAGTTGTTTCTGGGGTGGCAGTAGCAGCAGGAGCCTCTTCAATCTCCTGTATCTCAAGGGGAAGCCAAATGTTCTCGGACTTCCTCAGATCCGAGATAGAGGAATTCCAGCTACATTCAGGGCTTCCCCCCAGACTTTCTGACAATATTCACGGCACAAGCCGCGAACGCTTCTGTCAGCTGCTCCTCTGTGGTGGCCACCCCTTCCTCAAAACTCGCCTGCTTAGCAGCTTTTAGAGATTGTTTAAATGTGCTGGCCTCTTCCTTCATCAGTGCAAGCTCCTTTTCCAAGGCCGAGCGTTCCCTTTCGGCTTGGGCCAGTTCATCATCTTTTTCGCGAAGGAGCTTGCGCTGCCCCTCTATCTGGGTCTTCATAGTCTTCAGGTTTGATTCGACCCCGTTTTTCTCCCTCCTCAGCTCAGCCACCTCCGAGACCAGCTTTTCATTCTCAGCAAGGGCCGTTCCCAGGGACTTCTCAGTTTCCAGCCTGATCTCCAGCTCGGCCCTGGCCTTCTTTCGAGTGTCCTCTATAAATTTTTCAGCCACGAAGACCTCCTGGACAGCCTGTAATAAAATATGATGGAATCAAGCACAGAAGAAACTTGTGAATATTATTGAAGGAGGAATCTTCCTAAAAAGAAGTAAGCTTACCAGCGCCAAGTTCCTTTTTAGAGAAAGGAATAGCTGCGGCTGATTCATTTTCTCCAAGGACTCCATGTCCTTGGGCAGCAAAAGAGGGCGCTCCAACACTTCGGCCAAGTGGTGAGCATGACCTTGTTGAACCGCCCTAATGCTAGACTGGCAGGAGATAGGCGCGCCGTCCAGCTTCAAGTCCGGAGACCAGATGGCAGGTGGTCGACGTACGTCGGCTACATCTCTGATCTCTCCGCTCTCCACTGAACGGCCCTCCCCTTGCCTTTATCCAGCTTTTGCTGCTGAGCCGTGGGGTTGGTTGCGTGCTTCTTGGGGCCCTTGTTGGTCACCCCTTCATCTTCCCCCTTTCTTTTCTTCTTGGGGTCCTCGGCTGTAGTTTGGCTCAGCTGGAGGAGGGGGAAGTGGCAGAGTAGGAAGGACTTGGGTCGCCCCTGTCCTCTTCTCTGTGACCTTCGCGGCTCTGTTGGTGAGAAGATCCTTCATCCTGTCCATTTCCTCTTCGGATTCGTCTTCTGGAAGTGCAACAACGAACCCAGCAATTCCTGAGGCCTCGGCAGTTTCTTCCTCCTCGTCAGAAAGTACGACAAACTGGTTCCCTCTAGGTTTGTCTGAGTCTTCGAGTTGGAACTGGTCTATCTCATCGTCTAACGTATGCGAGGAAGACACCTGCTCTTCTAGGATAGCAGTTGCCTCGGAATGGACGGCAAGGGGAATGGCCGCTATGGGTCGTAGGTACAGGACGGTGTAAGGAGCGTCGGGGAGGTCGTGGTCTTCGAGAAAGTGGGGCCGGGCTACATTTATCCTCCTCCTCCTGCGGTCACCGGCAATTATAGCGTTGTCTATCTCCTGGAAGTCCGAGGAAATGGGAGTATATCCGAGAATCAAATGAGCCGTTCGCAGTTGTAAGTCTTCACTGACGAACACCTCGGATCGAAGTACTCGGTTTAGGTCGGCGACGTTGCAAAGACTCAAACGAAGGCGCACGTTTCGCTTATCTGCAAAGAAAGATGAAAAATAAGCAACGTGGTCAGATTCACACAGCAAGAGACAAGATAAACAAACAGAAATATATCTTAATATGCATGTTTGTTAGTATTGAGGGAGGTTTTGGGGTGGGGAGGTTAGTCCTCAGGTGTCGCACCTGGATCCCCCCACTGTACTGGGCAGTGGAGACCGTCGTGCCAGTTCCCAGAGACGATCAGGTAGTCGTCCTTCATGCCTTTATTGGATTTGGGCAAGCAGGAGATTAACCTAACGACACTGGATCGGGACTTAATATAGTAACCTACGTTGGATAGCTTATGGGATTCGTACAGAAAAACGACGTCGTGCCACGTGAGGTTTAAACCCATTTGTTCATTTAAGGCATCGACGCTACCTAAAACTCTAAAAACGTTGGGAGGCATTGATCGGGACACAACCGATGGTTGCGAAGGTATTCCCTCATCACAGGTTTCATGGGAGGGTCATCCCGCCTTCTATAAAGGCTATCATTGGGATTATAACCTCTCCCTCCTTCCTAGACCGGCCACGGCTCCTGCCGGCAATATTCTAAGCCTACGTCACCAGGAATGTTATATTTGGCTCTGAAGCCCTCCATCCCGGCGGCGGATCAACTAAACATTTGAATCTACCCATTCTAGAAGAACGACAGGTTAAACTCTAAGAAAGAAAAGGTTTGCAAGGACAAAGTCCGAGGACAAAAAGGTTAGAATGAAATGAGCAAGAACTTACGGAGTTTGAGGATGTGCAAATTTCCACGGTTTTCTGAAAATAAAGTATGATTGCTGATGTTTTGATGGGATTAGTCCCTGGGAATTAAATGAAGGCGCAGGTTCCCGAAGCGTCACGACGTGCGGAAAAAGCGCCTCGAAATTAAGTTTATCCCGCCCAAATTTTCGTGGAGGAACCAGGGCCGTTGGATGCCCATCTCGCCGTTGAACATGGGGGGCAAAATGTAACTTACAGTAATAAATGCGCGCGTTTTTGAAAATGAACCGCCAAGTGGCATCTTCCGTACGCGAAACGGTTTCCACACGTGCGATCATTCATGAAGTGTGCAAATAAGTTCTCGTCGGATCAAAACCCTATTTTTCCTCCTCGGACGTCGAAAATTAGAATTTTGAGGGGCTATTGTGGGGAGTAAAAAGGTCCTGGTAGGTATATGGGCCTTCGGGCCATGCTAAGGAAGGCCGACCTACCCTTGAGTTCAGAACTTCTTAGTACCTCGGGTCAGCTCATGCGCCGAGGACCCGAGGACCTATCCGAGGTCGATTTTACCCTCGGATGGGCATAGAAGAACCAGGGACGTCATCGTAAAAGCTCAGGAACGACACGACGGAGACCAACGGTTAAGAGGGGTGAACCCCTGGATGTCCTAGAAGCATCGGTGTTTGAAAAGTACTAAAGGCTGCCACCTCCACATTAAAGACCCTTCACCTACCACTCTAGCCGCATTAATGGGGAAGTGACACCTGAACAGTGGAAGGGAAACCTCTGGTTACTATTCAAGGGCACTGAGAGAAGAAATATCTAGGCTAAGGGGGAGATGGGGCAACACGTGTACGAGGTATCAGAAAGATGAGTATTTAAGGGGGAGACCCAGAACAGAAAAAGGGGGGACCTCTCTCTTTGTAATAAAAAGAAAAAGAAAGAAAAGAAAGATAATATAAGAACAGTCCTCGGCTTACGTCCGAGGAGGTTGAGTTACAATATTTATTGTTATTTTTAAGTGCTGATAATCTTTGACTTGCCATATAACCCTTAAACTCTTCTAACTTGGGTTTCAAGCCCACACTCTACAAATTCATATTGTTTAAGGCTCATTGGGCCTGAGCCCATAACTATTCTTGGGACCAGATGCAATTGTGCTCTTACAACTGTAATTAACGAAATTAAAATTTTGAGAAATAATTTGAAATAGGATAAAAAATCAAGACATTTTAAAGTAATTTCCCTTTTATTTTTTATTTTAAAAAATTTTCATATAATATATGTTGTATTGGCAAATAACCTTTTTTTCTCCCTTCACCTTCTAACCTTCTATCCCCCGTCCCAAAAAAAAAAAGTACTTCTAATTTTAGACCAAGTTTTAAATCTCAATAAGATCTTTTTTATAAAAACCTTGAATAATATTTTTTAACTAATCATGATATCGTGCAAATCAGTAACACATCGATGAAAAAGAGCAAAAATGATAGAATTGTCAATCTAAGCATTTGTTTGCCTAACGCATTTGCAGCATTTTGCATTTTAAAATTGAGACTCGTGGCATTGTCCATGTTTCAGCCAACAAATGAAGAAAAACGCAGCTACAGTGTTGAGGGCACTGTTCACGTTTTGTTACAGTGTTTTCAGTTTTCAACAAAATAAATGGTATCCAAACAGACCCTAAGTCCCTACATTTTGACCTTATTTTTATTTTAGTCCCTACATTTTCATTTCACAACTTTTAGTCCTTAAACCAATTAACGCGTATTATTTTCGTCATTTCCGTCAGTTAACAAACGAAAATATCTGAGGTGACTGATAAAGGAATTAAAATATTATTAAAAATCCACCATGGCACTCATCACCCAATCTACATCAGATTATAATTTTAAAAAAAATTAATTTCTCAATTTTAACAAAAGAAAAAATATGAATTAAAAATTAAAAAATAAAACACACAAGAACATAAGAACAAGAACAGAAACCCACAAAACCCAGATATACAAAGCAAAACTCAAACCTAGATTTTCTCAAACCACAAAACCCAGATATACAAAATCACAACTCAAACCCAAATTTTCTCATCTTTCAATTAGCAACAAAACCTCCAGCAAATCAAATTCACAAACCCAGCAACCAAATTCTTAAACCCAGAAAATCATATATTCCAAAGCCCCCATCCTCAAATCCAAGAAAAATCATTTCTCAAATTCACATATTGAAAAACAAAAAAGAAAAAAAAAATCTCAGTTCTTTTTCAGCTTTTGTTTGGTTGCCGAGAAAATGAAAGAATAAAAATTTGAACAGCACCATCAAAGTCCATTCCATCTAACCCAATTCCAATTCAAATCTAAATCCAAAAATTTATCTAAACTCACTCAATTACATACACATTTGCATATATAAAACACGACTTTCATTATAGATCTGCATAGCCAAAAATCAACATACATGATATACTGCCATCTGGAATAGTTCTACATTCCTAGAAATTCGAACCCACGATGATCTGCTACCACACAAACAACCACACCCACCTTAGACTACCATCTGGAATCACCACAAGTCGATCTGTCACCACACAAACAACCACACCCACCCTAAACTACTGTCCTGAATCACCCTAAGCCGATCCGCCACCACACAAATCGCTACACTAGATCCAAAACCACTAAACCCATCACTAGATTTGTTGCAACATTTCCTCCTCTCTTAGACACTGCCGACTAGGGTGTGGGTTTAAGAGGGTCAGGTAGACAATATGAGATCCAGCTCAGTGAGAGAAGTGAGAGAGGAAAAGAAAGTTTGGAGAGAGAGAGAGTTTGATAATTTACACGAGTTTGAGAGTCTAAGCCAAGTGGGTTCAATTTTTTGGGTCTGTGTGGGTTTATTTTTGTGTTTGTTTTCTAAGAAAAACAAATATAAAATGCTGTATAAAAGAAATTCTCTTATTGTGTTTGTGATTAAATCTGGGTTTCTGTTCTTGTTCTTATGTTCTTGTGTGTTTTTTTTTTAAACTCATTTTTTATTTTGTTAAAATTGAGAAATTAATTTTTTAAACTATAATCTGATGTGGATTGGGTGATGAGTGCCACAATGAATTTTTAATAATATTTAAATTCCTCTGTTAGCCACCTTAGATATTTTCATCTGTTGATTGACAGAAAAAATGAAAATGACACGCATTAATTGGTTTAGGGACTAAAATTGGTGAAATGAAAATGTAGGGACCATAATAGAAATATGGTCAAAATATATGGACTAAAAGTGCATTTATACCTAAATATATTTTAAAAATTAAAAACTTGAAATATACTGGCAAATTGAAATTTATTTACAAAAAAAGGCAAGATATGTCATATCAATATATATTAAAATAGCAATTATTTTAAATAAATATTGGATTTTAATTTAAAAAAAATGCTTTTATGACTTTGACTAAATTATTATGTGATGAAATCTCTATCTCACTAGATATTATGAAATCTTAATAGTTTTAGTATTTAAAATATTTGCTTTAATTTGATCATTTGCTTAAAAAAGTACCAAGCACATTTCATGACATTTGATGACATGTTCTTAATCAAATATTTGTAAATCGTTAATATTCTTAAAAATAATTTTATTAACAATAGTCCTAATCAATCCATATCAATATATATAAAAGCAGAGACCTCATGTTAAAGAATATAAGATTGTGTCATGTGGTGCATTCCTTGAAATTCTCGTTATTTAGGGTTCTAAATTAACAAAGTTTGCATTTATATCAAAATATTAGTTCATTAAATTAGCCAATATAGTAAATGTTTATATTAATTATCTATAGTTGTGCATTGATTATTTATATCAAATGAATTTATATGATTACTTTTATAAATTTTATATAAGAGATAATTTTTAGTTGGAATAATAATAATAAATTTAGAATATGACATTCTTACTTATGTTTGGTTGCTTTGACAACAATTGACAAAAGAGCCATAAAAAATTAAATATTTGTGAATTCACTAAAATAAATCTTAGTCTTTTAAATTTCTTAACTCCTTTCAGTCACATGTTATATATGTGTGTGTGTGTGATTTTAATATGATTTTTCTACGATTTATATGAGAAATAATAATTGAAAGATATATGCATTTTTTAGCAGGCATGAAACATGCTTATCTATATTAACCACTATATCATGCAATTTTTAATTTGTGTACACACATATATATAGTGCGATTTTTATTTTGTCTATAAAATAACTAAAGATTACAATTTTTTACAAGGAAATTTATTCAAATGTTTTTGATACGTCGATAGTTTGGGAATATGAATCATAAATGTGTCTATTGGAAATTGAGGTATCAACCAATTAACCTACAAGATTCTTTGCAAACTCATTGAAATATTAGAAAAAATTAATAATAAGTTGCACCATGTATCATGCGGGAATTAAGCTAAAGCTTTATTATTCCATCACAAAATTTTCATTATTTAAAAAAATAAAGTTAAATTGTACGTACATTTTGAGAAACGTCAACACAACTACTTTGACTCTATACACATGTTCCACTAAATCATTAACAAGCATATTTTTTCTTGAAAGAGAAAAAAAAAAGTGTTAAAATATTGTTTAGTTTGTAATTAGTTTTATAACACTGTGTACATAAACTACATGTAGTAGCTGTAAGCAAACGACTTGTAGTTTTGTTAATGTTTATAGTTAGTTTGTTAAACACTGTAGATGACACGTGTATAGAAGTTACACGTTATATAGTTAGAATTTTGTTACTCCTTTCCCGGCTCTGTAGTTATTATATAAGGAACAAAGCTATAGAAAATTCATTTCTCAATCTTTGCTTCTTGCTCTTCGTCTCTCTTCTTTGTAGATTGAGCAGTACGTCCACTATTGTAGAAGCTTAGGTTCGTGAATGAATTTCAACAAAAAGTATTATAATTTATAATCAATCATTTAATGTTCTATTATTTTTGTGCTTATAACAATCAATAACAAATCCCTTTAAAACAAATCCGCTTTAAAAGTATTTAAAATATTCTATCAGAATTTGATCGAATATTTAGATCAATCATCAATATATTTAAAAATAAATTTGTCAACAATTGTCCTAATGACGTGAGTTAAGATATTTTTATTATGACATCACATCTTCTTTATCATTTGAAAAAAATATTTTAATGCACACATATGTTGAGAAAAATACACACTAATTTGACTCTATTCACGTGTTCCACCAATCAGTAGCAAGCATATTTTTTTTCTTGAACGAAAAAAAGTTTATTTTAATTTATAATCAAACACTTAATATTCTATTATTTGTGTACTTAAGACACCCAATAACAAAACCCTTTAATACAAATCTTGCTTTAATCACCATGTTAACTAAATATTCAAACACATTATAATTCTTTTTTTTTTTTTTCTAGCAGAAAAATATATTGATGTTCCTTTAACCCTTTTAATAATCAAAATTTTGCTTTTAACCACTTGGTTACCTAACATCCAAACACATTTGCATACTTTAGTGCTCATGTATTCTCTCCAATAATATGTTATTCTACTGTTAATAAGTTTAGTAACATGATTGTTGACGTGACCTATTATAAATACTGCATAGTAAAAATAATGTCAATAATAGATTCATGTGAAACCGATGTTACAAAAGGATGAGTACAATTTTTTCCATTCATGTGAAGACTGCCACATTGTTACAAAGAAGACTTCAGAGATCACTAGAAGAGAAAAAATAGTGGGGGATTCAAAGGTCTTTCACCAGGAAACCTTGTAAAACAGACCTGGCTAGATATTTTGTATTAGCACAAAGAGGTAAAGAAATCTACCTGACAATAATGTATATATTAGTTAAGAAAGTCATACATTTAATCACACGAGTAATGTAATTGCGAAGTTTGTTCAACTTTCATGACTTTGACTTATGCAACTTTGCTAGCTTCCTCGAATATGCAGGCAGCATGATAGACTAGCTGACTTGATTGAAACACTGAACAAACCAAATGCCGAATTGAAGAACCTATTTTCAAAGTGGTTTCTATGCAAATTCATTGATAGCAAGAACATAGCCAGTTGTAGTTTTACAATATGTGAAAGTAGAATGGTTGTTGTATGAAAGCAGAATATCTATTAAGGAGATATTTAATGAGGATTAAAGGCTACTCTACTTTTGAGTTTAATTGCACCTTTCCCTCTCAACTATTGGGTCGACTTCAATGAGTTCAATCCCCACAGACCCCACCCCTAAACTTTAAAATCTAGCAATGCCCCCATCATTAATTAATACCATTAATTAAATTCAAGAATTTTGTAACGACAATGTGTGATTTGCTAATTTCTAATACTTATGGGGGACATTGCTTAATTTTAACGTTTAAGTGGGATGAAGACTAACTTATACACCTAACCCCCCCCCCCCCCCCTTCTCCCCCACACACAAACAAAAAATAAAAAATAAATAAAAGTAGAAGTTAATTAAACTCTCCCCAATTCTGGGGTAAACTTCAATGGCCTCTTAATTTTGAAATAGACTAGTATCCTCCTGAAGTGTTAAAAATCAAGTTTTACCTGTCCGTTACAAAGTTCTATGAAAATTCAACTTTGCCACAACTTGCTTAAGTAAAAAATCGTGAGTGGTAGAATAAAAGTGATAGGTTCACAACTTCACCATTCACAACTTACCACATGAGCAAGTTAATGTTTCTATCTATAGGGTGTGGCTTATGTCTAGTGCTCTAGTGCACTGAAGACGCATTGATTATGACACGTATCTATTGTTGAAGATGTATCACAATCGCAACGTATTCAGTGCACTGAATGTAAGCTGCGCCCCTATTTATAATCACCACAGACCGATTTTCAGTGGCACACCTAATAGAAGTCGGTTTGGCCTTCTTTTCTATTATACTTTGTTTTGCGCCAGTGATAGGCCTAATTAATTGCTCGACTTGAGAGGCTTGTGTTCTTGGAAACCTCAGCCACGTCAATACGGTTTGGGCATCACTTCTTTTTTTATTCTTTTCTTCTTTTCTTTACTTCATGGCAAGCTCCTTTATCTTAAGTTGGCTTGATAATCGGACTGGCCCACCAAGCATTCAACTTGTGAATTGTTCAGCCTGTAGGCCCTGTACACGTGAGTAGCCTTTATTTTCCATAAAACAAAGATAATATATAATAAGTCACAATATAATATAAAAGTAAGGTTAACTATGTAAATATAATAATACTTTATTGTATATATTTTATGCACATCAATTATCATCTCAATTTCTAAAGAAATAATAATTACCAAAAATTTGACAACAATCGTTAAAATCATCTTTCAAGTGAAACTAAAAAAACAAATACAATTCATAAAACATTCTCAATCCATAAAAGATGTGGATTGCTTCTTTTTCTCCTCTTTGTTTGTGTTGTGCCTACGTCGACACATAACACAAAATAGCTTTTGTCATAGAGTCTGCTTTATCAATATATCATTAGCCTATGTAATATATTTTCATGTGACTTAAGAACAAGATTTTAAAAATCAGATCGGAGACAAAATTGGATTTGCCTTTGATTTTCAATTTTGGCTAGTTTTGGGTATATTTATTAAACCGAATTGGTAACCAGTTCCCTATTGAACAAGTCAGACCGGTTGTTTCGGTCCAGTTTTAAAACCATGCTTGAAAATGGATTTCTATTTCAAAATTTGTATTATTATAATTTTTGGTAATAAAAAATTTTATTATTATAATGTGTGTATTACGTAGTTTCATAATCATAATACAATATTTAAAAAAATTTGTGTTACCTTATTTTAAGTTTTAACCACTCTTTTGCTATATTTTTCCTCTTTAAAAAAATAAAAAAGAAAGAAAGCTACATTTGTTATGTTATTGAGTAAGAATATGTGCTTATAGCTCTCTCAATTACAATAAAGATTAGAAAAGATTACTTTAATTTGAAGTGTACTTGAAACTAAGGCTTATATGGTCATCCATTGATGGCTTTTATTTATACATTTGAAAAAAAAAAACATTTATACACTTTTTTTTTAAAGAAATACACACTTACAATGACACGCCAACTCCAAAACTGCTAGCAGTAGTTAAAGTCGCGGAGCCATTAATAAACACACGCACTCTGTGCAAACTCCTTGATAAGCATATATATATATATATAACTCATATCCATGGTTTTATAAATCATACCGAACTGGCCGGTCTAATCGGTTTAACCGAAAATTAAATACCAATTCAGTCCTACAAAAATGTCCAAAACTAATCAAAAACAAAAAATCCGAGACAAGTTCGGTTTTGTTTTTAATTCGATTTTTAAAACCAGGCTCGTGTCAATAAAGCGATGTGAAAAGAGTAAAGTCAATGACCTAAAGCAAGACTAAGCCCGACAACAACACATTGAATATGACATGTCACATTAGCTAAAATCTTACAACCTTTTGATAAACGAAAAAAATGGTGCAATTTCAAAGAAAAAGATCAATGAACTTTCAACAATTGACTTAATTAGTTTCCTTCTAGGCGAAGGTAAGATTTTAATAATATTAAAAAGGGTTATGCTAATGAGTATTCTTAGGGTCCGTTTAGTTGGAGGAGTGAAAAAGTGAGGGGATAGAAAAAATTTTAATGTCCCTCTTTTATGTTTGGTTAGAAGTGGAAAAATGGAGGAATAGAAAAAGTATTTGTATAAATTTACTCATATACCCTTATTAAAAAATAATGTCTTATTAAAACAAAAACAAAAATGACAAAAAAAAAAAAACAATCACCCAAATTTATTAGGAAATTAAAAATCATATCTAGAAAAAAAATCACTTCTCAAGAAAAAACAAAAACAAAAAATCACAAAAAAAAAAAAAAAAAAAAAGCAGAGCAACAAGCTTGCCCAGGAAATCAAAAAAGAAGAGCAATGAAGCTTGCCCAGGAAAAAGACAAAAATAAATAAATAAATAATAAAAAAGAGCAACGAAGCTTGCCCAAGAAATCAAAAATGAAAAAAGAAAAAAAAATCAACGGATTGCACAAGCTCATGTGCAAGTGCTATTTTTGTCATTTAATTATCAAATTTCTTCCACTCAATTTATTCTCCATTTTGGAGAAGAAAAAAAAATTTTGGTAGCCCAAAGAGAAAATACTTAAACCCTACCAATTTTTTTTTTCCTCCCCTCCCTCTAACCAAACACCTACAAAAAAAAGTTTTTCCTCTTATTTTCTCTCTAAAGTTTTTTATTCATTCTATTTTACCTCCAAACAAACACACCTTTTAAATATTAGTTAACAATCTATTTTAGAAAAATTTTAACACTACTTTTATAAAGAATAAAAAAAATTATCAAAATATTTTTTTTTTCCCATAAAAATTTTCTTTACAAGGGCATATTATAAAATTACCAACTTTGCTCTATAAAGTACCGTAAACTTTATTCAGCAAAAAATAAATAAATAAAGAACAGAAAAGTACTGTGGACTTTTGAGGAACATTCTATTGTAAGGTGCACCATGTTCCATGGCTAGAAAAATAAGATTTCAGGTTAATTTATTGACCCATCTAGTACTATTGTACACGCGCAGTCTAGCGTCTGGGCTTGGCACTTATGGAATGTAATTGGTCCTTCAGAGTCCTTGTCATTGATGAATTGGCCTTATAACAATTAAACTCACAGCATTAAATTTTTTTTGCCAGTTTCCAATGCCAACCTTGTTCACCAACCATTCTCCATGGCAAAAGTGGAAAATTTCAATGTTTGAGTATGATGTTTAATTGGGATTATTACTTGTACAATATTTTTATAATAAATATTAAATAATTAGTTATTATTAATTTTAATTTTAATTTATTTTGGAAATTATTATTTTTAGTGCTAATTTTTAATAACAATCTACGACTTAAAATTTATTATAAAAATATTGCAACTTACTCAAAACTGACACTTTTCACTAGGAAATCACTATCTAAAACAAACTGGATCAATTGTAGCAGTTAGGAAGATAAGGTAAGTCTCTCTAAGTATTTAGAGAAAACACCGACATCAAAAAGAAAATGACAACTAAAATACTGTCCACTTATAGTTATATCTAAGAAAATTTTCATAAAAAACAGGTACAACTGTATATCAACAACAACAAATAACAAGATCCTTAACAAACTAATTAAGAAGAATACTATTTCATTGTTATTTGTCTTTTGATAAAAATAAATAAATATTAAATTGATATTTCACATATATTTCAATTAGAGAATTTGTGTATAAGATTTTTATTTTATTTTATTAAAGGAGTGTTTTTCTCACTTGTGAGAAACATACTTAACATGCTTGAGATGGAATGAAATGTGCTTTAAAGATATTAGCATTATCAAAAAAAATATATACTTTAAAAAGTATTTTATTCTATTCATTTCTATTTCTCTTTTTTTTTTTTTCCCATCTTTTAAAGAGATTGCGTCTTTACTAAACAATTGGGATTCTTGAAATTTCTTAACATTTTATCAAAATTTATAAACAAATTTTAGTTTTACAAGAATAAAGGATGATTCTCATTGCTATGCCAATCATATAAAAATAAATAATAAAAATAAAAATCACCACTAACTCATATTGTTAACCAACTCTCAATCACGCCATAAATTACTTTGCCTATTCTTCTAGAATCCTGTATCAATTACACATTGTATTGAGCATTGACCCAATAAAGACAATACTTATCTAATTCTTCAACCCAAAAAAAAAAAAATACTATTTCATGTGCAAGCCAACGAACAAACCACATAGCAACAAAAATTATAATAAATAAAATTAAAAAATATCTCTAGATTATTATTATTATAATAAATGAAAAAACACAATCCATTGCCACGAATCATATTCTCAATATATTTAATCATATTTAAAAATAATAAAAACAACCTTTAGTCCTTTTTCATATACAAAATTTGAAACCCACACGTGTAGGCCGCTTACATAGATATAAATTTTGCTTTCAAATTCTAAATATAGAGTCCACTTTTATATATAAAAAAGAAGGTATAAATGCATAACATATCTAGTGGACTAAATAATTTCATCACAATTTTAATATCTAAATATAGGGTCTGTTTGAATAGAACTTATTGTTGAAAACTGAAAACTGAAAACACTGTAGTAAAATAAATTTTAAATGTATAAAAAGTATGGTTCATACCAAAAATTAATGTTCATTGGCCTAAAATCACTGTTCATAACAGTGACAGACGCACTTGAAAAAAAAAAAAAAAAAAAAAACCAAATTAGACGTGAACGCGCAATCCAAACGTCCTCATAGAGTACTCTTATATATATAAAAAAAAAGGTATATATAAATGTATAATATATCGGGTGTATTGAATAATTTCATCAATAATTTCAATGTTTACATCGCTGCCCAAGCAGCCTTGTTATATGCAAATCATCCACCCAAAAAAAAAAATTTCAAAAAAAAAAAACAAAACAAAATCAATTTACAAAATTTGAAAAAGTTAAGAATTCCTATCTGCCAGTCAAACCCGTGAAATTACCAAAATACCCCCTCAAAAACCATTTAGTCAACTTTCTCATCATCAACATCATCGTCGTCGTCGTCTTCATCCTCCTCCTCATCGTACTCCTCCTCCTCCACCTCCACAACCACAACACCACTCCTCCTTCGATCACAAAAAAACACATCCTTAACCCCCGCGAAAACGACGTCGTTAATCCACGAAAAGCAACCGAAAAACCCGCCACCGCAACCGTCGTCGTCGCAGCAGCACGTGCACTTGTCTTTCAACCTTCCGAAAATGCCCTTTCGCCGAACCTCCCGAGGCGTGGACATGGGCTGGAGATAAGCCAGAGCCGCGTGTTTGACCAGCGGGTTCTTGATTGGGATCTCGTCGTACCAGCTCGAGTTGATCATCATCATCATCGCCGGCGTTATGGCCGACGGCGGCGACGTCGTCGACGACGACGACGGTAACAGGTCCTTCAGGCTCGTGTACGTGACCGACGGTATGGTTATCATTTCTATGTCGGAGTCTGGCAAGTCCTCGGAGTTGAAACCGTTGTGTAAGAGAAAACTTGGGGAATGGGCATGAGAGTGAGAGTGAGAGTGATGAGAGTGATGAGAGTTAGTGATAGTGTGAGGTTTTATTGGGAATTCAAGTCTCGTGTTTTTGTGATTCGGATCCTTATTTATAGCCATAGGGGTTGCCATAGTAGTAGATTTTCCTAGAGAGGTTCGGAAAACACTAGTCCTAGTAGAAGTAGGATTTGCTTTCCTTTTTGAGTGTTTGGCATATGGGTTTTTGTTTTCTTTTGGTTCTTTGAGATTTTCTTGCAGAGATAAGGAATAATAATGAGAGTAAATTCAAAGTCCTAGAGGGAATCGGAAAACTAGTTGTAGTAGAACTGTAGAAGTAAAAGATTTTCCTTCCTGTGTTTGGTAATTGGGTTTTTGTTTTTTTTTTTTTTGGGGTCGTTGAGATTTCCCTGTAGAGATAGGTATAATGAGAGTGAATTTTGGTTTTTCCAGAGAGGCTATAGAGAGATTTGGAGGGGAGAGTGAAATGGTTTGTTCACGCGCCTTAATTTTGTTGGTAGCCAAACGATGTCTTGTTAGATTTTGAGGTGCAATATGATTAGAGGTTCACCTAAGTCTAACGACAAAAATATGGTGTGTTTGTAGTTGTTAAAAGTTGCGTTAGTAATGGTCTACAGGTCATACCTTCTTACCTTAACAAATTATGAGGCCAAAAAAAAAAAAAAATGGTTGTAATATCTTAAAGAATTTACTTGTGATAGATCGGTATGCATGATAACTAACATGCAACATATTCGTTAGATAGCGGTATTTGTTTATTTAAAAGTAACGAGATACCATTTCACATTTAAGCAGTATCAATAATGATCTATGTGAGTAATTTAACATCGATTATAATTTGTTACCTTAATAAATTGTGTAATTAACTATGTCTCTAATGCATCTCTGATATTAGTCAGATATGGTATTTGTGAAGTTGGTGGGTTTAGACTATAGACTAACATATTAATATATTATATACATATTCGTTAGATGAGATATTAAATAAATAAAAATCTATGTCTATTTGTTTATTGTAATGAGATGCCACTTCGCATGATAAAAGAGACGATGCTATGAACCGTACGTGTGTGTTTGTAAATATATTTGTAATTTAATAATTTTTTTTTTTTGTTGAGGAAATTGTAATTTAATAAACTATAATCTTAAAATATGGCATAAATTAACAATTGTGGCATTTGCAAGTTTTGAAAAAAAAAAATGATGTAATTACATGTGGGTAGTCAGCTCAATGCTAGAAAGCAGATCTTGTCACCTAATTAATTGGTTAGTCAGCAAGAAAAGTTCATGATGTAATTACATGTCAAATTTGATCATACAATTTGCATAATATTCTATTTCACTTTATGCATGATCAACCTTCTTACTTCTTCTTCAGTTCTTCTATCTCAAATAATAATAATAATAATAATATAAACCTTCTTACTTCTTAGTAATAACAATTACATGATGGATTTCCAAAACAACTCTTTTGTTATGCAGTGGCATTGACATGACAAGATTATATGTATGCTAGCTTTCTATTGGATTTCGCATGAGTGTTTTTTAATAAGTTAGTTTGTGTACTTTTTTTTATGTAAATATGATAAAACTTAAATCTATATATATACAAGATAGAATTTTACTCTAACCTAATTTAAGTGTATATGTGTGTGAAGCTCTCTCTTGTAAACTTGAACCCCGACCTTTGCCCTCCACACCTCACAAACACTTATACTTGTGGAGTGACTATCGCACTAAGGGTATGCAATAGTGTTTTATGATATTCAACAATAAGGAATTTTTTTTTTTTTAATATGTCAATAGTAAAAGAGGAGGGTAAAGGTTCCAACTAAAAATATGAGGTTTTACATAAGATATTATTATTGCCGAAGTATTACTGTGTAGTGGATGCATCCATTCTTATTAATGTTTACAAATGATTTTTTTGAGAACAAAAGGCAAAAGTTTGTTTGTGGCAATGCAAATTATACCCCCACAAATCATCCAGCTGTACTACAATTTACAAAGTTCAAACTACTGCAATTTTTGTTTATTATGACTTAATGCAACTCTAATCTATATGGTAATTTTGTTTTTTGAGACGGGGTTATATATGGTAATATAGTTGTATCTTTTTCTTTTTTTTAAAGAAAAACACTAAGGGCCAGTTTGGTTTATAATTTGTAATTACTCAATTTTCATCACTTAGTTTTTATTACACATCACTCATCACTTAAAATACCCCAATTTTCCAAACCCGCTGTTTGATACCTTAACTCAGACCCAGTTTTCAACTTCAATAGTTGCACAGGGTTTCACATAAAAAAAAAAAATTTTAAAATCCCAAAGTTTGTCAAACATTAAGGGCTGGATATACGGGGTTAATTACAAAAATGTTATCATAACTCTATTTTCATAACTTGAAAATACTTAAAATTTGTTTTCAGTTTCCATAACTCATTACTCAAAAATAAGAAAATTGAGTGATGGAAACAAAAGTTGAAAACCAAGCCAAACAAAAAAATTTGTGTGGATCCATGTGTTTTGATAATTCAGTTATAAGTTTTGGAACATATCACTCAAAACTTCTCTAAACCAAATAAACCCTAAGTATTTAACACACAAGAGGGGATAAGATTGTTTTACTAACATAAGTCATATGAAATAAGCTCAAAGACACTCTTTCTTCTTTTATTCTTTTTTGTTAAAAACTCAAACGCACTTTAATTAGAGGACTTTCTAGTGTGCCAAAGCTCAGATTGAGTCATTAAGATTTGGTGTAATAACTCTAGTTGTTATATTGTGCAAATTGTATTCCAAGTTTCAATGAGTGAGATAAAAAGTGAACAAATTCATTTTTAATTTCAACCTTTATATCAAAATTTTTACCTTTTTTTTTGCCCTATCAGCTTTTACTTCTTACGCCAATATTATATCGTAATTCCACATCAAATCCAAATTTGCCAAAGCTCAAATCAATATTTATCGTGCCGAACCCAAGGGCCATTAATTGCAATTCATCTTGTTTTAACAAGAAACTTGAGAAAGGTTGACAATCGAGCCTTTTAACCTATCATAAGATCAATCGGCTTTAGTGTTTGTTTGGATACCGCTTATTACTGAAAACTGAAAGTACTGTAGCAAAATAATTTTTAAATGTGTGAATAGTGTCGTGAGACCCAATTTTAAAAAAAATTTGCTAAAATCCATACTTGAAGAACCCATAAACAGTACACAGGATCCATATAAAAAATGACAGACACAAATATCTTTTTTCATTTTCAATGCAATCCAAAGCGAGGCTTAAGGGATTTATTAGATGGAGAGAGAAAAAGATAGATATGAAAGGGTTCGTTCTCTTCAAAAGGAGGGGGAAAGCAAAACAAGAACATTGAATTAGAGTATAAAATATCCTTTCTTATTATCTTTTCCAACTTAATCATGAGAATGACCCTGATCGTCCCCATGGGGTTGATCTTTGACATCTTTATGGGTTTTTCTTGTGGTTTGGGGAAGGTTGATCAATGACGATGGTGCTCAAGACATAGAAATTTCCTTTGGTACTGATAATCTTTCCACCCATCAAATTTACCCGCTTACATAAATAATATTCGTTATTTTTTAGAACATACATTTTAAAAAACTCTTAGGTGAATTTGGTTCAAAGCTATGCTTTTTAAATAAATAATTTTTGGATTTGGTTTACCTCCAATATTTTTTTAACTAGATATCTTCTTTTTTCTTAAATAACAATAGCAAGTTGTATCAGATTTTAATCTCCATCTTTTATTTAATTAGTGAGTAATTTGACAGTTTCTTATTAAAAGAAAAAGAAATTCTAATTTAAAAAGTACTGAAAGCAAACCAAACCCATAAATTTTTTTTTTGGTGATACCATTTGCATGGTCCAATACAAAAAAAACATAAAAATCACATTATTGGACCCAAAATGCACAATTTGTAAATTTTATCAAACGCATTAAATCATATTTTGAGATTAGAATGGTGATTTTTTTTTGCCCAAATCATAGTAGTTAAACGGAGTTTAAATCTTCTGTTCCACTCTTCAAACTCTACTATATACTCCTCAAATAAAAACATGTCAAATGTCTATCTAATTCATTAAATATTATATTTATGCCTTTTTTAGTTTAATTTCATAAAATAAATAAATAAATAACTTATTATATTTAAATAATTAAAATAATAAAAAATATAAATTTATTTAATAAATTAGATAAACATATAATATATTTTTATTTGTAAAGCATATAGTATTTCAGGAAAATGGGCTACGAGATTTGGACCGACACTTCTGCCGTCGGATTTGTAGGATTCGCGTTCTCTCTCTGTCTCTCTCTCTCAGAAACATGCCAAGTGGGACTCTCATTTCGTGGCGTGTCAGCTTCGCTTCATATCTAACGTTGTGACTGACACATCTTTACAAAACAAACCACCATCGCTTTCTCCTAGCTCTGTCTCACTGCCCTTTTGAATGGTTTGTTATATGTAGCTTCTTCTTCTTTTTCTTTGTTTATGTACTCACACTTGAACTTCAAGTCGTTTTGATCTTATGGGTTTGTCTTGTCTGTCTCTGAGATTGTTTACCTTAACCCAGTGAGAGGTAATATTTTCATTCGTTTGTACTTTTTATCAAATATTTTCTGCTTCTTTTGGGTATATGGATGTAAATTGAAACCCCATTTGCTTTATCTTTTGGCTTGTAAAACCAACATTGTTGTTATTGTTTTTTCATCTTTTACTAGTCTTTGTGTGTATGTATGTCACATGTGGGAGTGTCTGTAAAATTATTTGTGTAAAGAATTCAACATAAGAACGTTGAGTGTTTATTAACAAAAGAAATTGATTTTGCAGAGAACATATATAGGGGGAGGAACTTAACACTTAACTTTCTGACCCCACAAAATGACAAAAAATCTTTCTTTTCTTTTCTTTTTTGTGTGGAGAAAAGGTTTAAAAAGGATCATAATTTGGTATAAAGAAAATGATAAAGTTAATATTACCAGTTTGCTGCAAAGCATCATAACGTGATTGGTGTTGTTTCAACAATAATGCCGTCAAATTCCAATAACAAGCTTTAGTGCCAAAATTTTAGAGCTGTCAATCTACGGTAATCCTCCTCTTTTTTGTTTATGCCCCTTTTTGGGTTTGCAACTTAGGGTTGAAATGGTTTATTTAGCTGAATCTTAAAACCTTTTGCTAAAAGGATTATAGATAAGTTAAAAGTTAGCTGAACTAATATAACAAGCTCATGGATAGTACCAAAAAGTGCAATGAGACCTATAAATAATAGCAAAAATAATGTAAATAGTATAAGAAGTTGCATAATATAAGCTATCCCAAATGCAACCTGTAAACAAAATATATGAGCACAACATAATAAATAAATATTTAAATAATTTTTTTGCCATTTGTGACACGTCACTTTGTATTTGTATTTATGTAGTAAAATTTCTAGTAATGCTAGAGACACTCTTGTATAAAGCAATGGCCTTTTTATTTTTCCTGGTTAATATTAAAATGCATTGCTCTTTTTCTTGACCTTGCTCAACATTGCTTGTTGAAAGTTTTAGCTTGGCTTATTCAATTGGTGAATGGATTTATTAGCATATAGGCCTTACCCTAGCTGGTCACGAGCACTAGGTTGGGTTGGCCCTTATGTGTGCATGCATGCTTGTGTTTGATTATCAGAATTTGATATTTTATGGATAAAATGAGTTAAAGGGAGACCTATTAGATATATGTTGTAAAACATGAACTAAAATGTGCTTAGTTTTCATTGTGAGGGCTATGCAGAAAAGCCTTCTCTAGCGAAAATTTATTTGAATATGTGAGATTGCAGAGTTTGGTTGTTTTTCTCTCATTTCCATCCATTTCATTCCTTTTATAATAAAAGTTTTTTTTTTTTTTTTAATTACTAGTTCTATATTACATGCAGAAACAGAAAAATTCATTAACTAAGCAAAATTCTGCTCAAATGATGGAGCATAATACCTCTGAGTATGTGGTTTTGGGTGAAGCATCATCGCCAAACTTAGATAAATTTCAAAAGGTATCAATTATACCCCTAGTTTTCCTAATCTTCTATGAGGTCTCTGGAGGCCCTTTTGGTGTTGAAGACAGTGTCAAGGCTGGAGGTCCCCTTTTAGCTCTTCTTGGTTTATTGCTTTTTCCATTTATATGGAGCATTCCAGAGGCCTTGATAACTGCAGAGATGAGTGCTATGTTCCCTGAGAATGGTGGATATGTTATTTGGGTTACATCAGCTTTGGGACCTTTCTGGGGTTTTCAACAAGGTTGGATGAAATGGCTTAGTGGGGTTATTGATAATGCTCTATACCCGTTTTGTTTCTTGACTATCTGAAATCAGCTATCCCAGCTTTAGGAGGTGGTATTCCTAGGATAATAGCAGTGCTGGCTTGACAGCAGTTCTCACTTATATGAACTATAGAGGTTTAACCATTGTGGGATGGGTTGCTATATTGCTTGGAGTGTTTTCACTACTTCCTTTCTTGTTTATGGGAATTGTTGCATTTCCAGACTTAAAGCCTTCAAGGTGGTTTGCGGTTGATCTAGGAAATGTAGATTGGGGTTTGTATTTGAATACTCTCTTCTGGAATCTGAACTACTGGGACTCAATTAGTACTCTTTCCGGAGAGGTGGACAACCGAGTGAGACTCTCCCAAAGGCCCTGTTTTATGCTCTTCTATTGGTTGTTTTTGGGTACTTCCTGCCTCTTTTAATCGGCACAGGAGCCATTCCACTTCATCGTGAGTTGTGGTCTGATGGGTACTTCTCAGATATTGCTAAAGTACTGGGAGGTGTATGGTTGAGAAGTTGGATCCAAGCAGCTTCTGCCTTGTCAAACATGGGGATGTTTGTGGCTGAGATGAGTAGCGACTCCTTTCAACTTCTGGGGATGGCAGAGCGTGAGATGCTTCCTTCTGTCTTCAGCAAGAGGTCTTGCTATGGAACTCCTCTCACTGGAATTTTATTTTCTGCATCCGGTGTAATTTTACTCTCTTGGTTGAGCTTTCAAGAGATTGTAGCTGCAGAGAACTTCTTGTACTGTTTTGGAATGATTATGGAGTTCATAGCATTTGTGAAATTAAGGATGAAATATCCGGCAGCATCTCGGCCTTATAAGATACCCATTGGTACATGTGGAGCTATTTTGATCTGCATTCCTCCAACCCTGTTAATTTTTGTGGTTTTAGCTCTTGCTTCTCTCAAGGTCATGGCTATCAGCTTATTGGCTGTGATGATTGGGATGGTTATGCAGCCTTGTCTCCAATACACCAAGAAAAAGAGATGGTTCAGGTTTTCCATGAGTTCTGACCTTCCAGATATCCTTAATGCTCATCATCAATGTAATGAAGAATGAATGGTAGCAACATTTTTCTATTTTGTGATAACTTATACTTCTGTGCTGTACCATGTTTCAAGACATCTTAAGTTCGCAAAGAATATTTGGTGAAAAGGTACTTGTAATGTAAAGGGTTAGGAATAAGTTTTTAGAGATAAGTACAAGGATTGGTTGGCATGCAATTTCACCAGAGATTGCTCAAATCACATAGGTGTCCAAGTTCTGTTAATTGGAAAGGCTAATGATGAACTTGTGTTGACCATGAGAGGCCTTAGAAAGGCTAATTTACTGGACTTTTATTAGATTATCCATAAGTTAAATTTCATTTCCACTCTTTTCCATAACACCAACTGCCTATAACTTTCTCTTCGATATCATCACATTTTTCTTTATCTTTTCTTATTTTCAATATGTACTTATGTACAACTCTCTCTATGAATTATGTTTGCGCATAATGAAAGAATAAGATTGAGCATCCAAGCCAACCAAGTGTTCCAAAAATAAATAAATAAATACTCCTCAAATTCTTGTTTAATGACTAAAATGTCAAAAATAGAAAACATATGAAGCTGGATTTGGGTTAACATGTGTCCTTGTTTATATGCCCTCTAGAATGTATTTAAAAGAGTTGGTGTATTAATTTTAACCTTTATACTTTTTACCAGCCTTTGGTTTATGAGATCTGCATATTGCCAGGATGTCAGAGAGACATATGAATTTGAGTTAAAACTAAATGCATATCCCAATTGAATAGTTCTTATTTGATGCTGATTATTAGGCATGTTATTGTATTATATTTGCTTCTAGTTCTAATTACTATGTTCCCCTTATCTTAGAGTTTTTTTTTTTTTTTTTTTCTGATTTTTATTATTTTTTTAATATTAAGAATCCCTTTATCTTAATTTCTGTAAGACAACATTGTGTAACTTTCCATTATGACAAATCTTTAGGCCTTGGTGCTTCGTACTAAAATTGTTCAGCAAAAAAAAAAAAAAAAAATCTTCACATTTGACCATTCAAAATTGCGAGTGTCAAGCAGCTTCAACCGTTTTATAGAACTAACCACTATACTAAGAGCCATTGTTCCTTGGTTAAATTATACTTATACGTCTATACATGTGTGTGTCTGTGTTTTTGTGTAAATTCATGTTTTGCTACTTTTGTTTTACAATTGATCAAGTGTGCTAGTGAAGGATGTGATGAATAAACATAGTAGATTTTAGATTTCTACTATTGGTTTGCACTTTGCAACATCAAATCAGATATATATATATATTTTTTTTATCCATAGATTCAGTGTAATTCTCATAATAGGAGTTTGAAAAAAGAGATAGATGGATGTCCTTTTTCATTGTCCTCTTCTTTTCCAACCACCATTCTCTTCTCTCTCTAACTCTCTCCCTCTCCCTCTTACTTATTGTTGGTCACCACATCCTCTTTTTATTAGTGGTTGGTAATTTGTCTCTTCAAGAATCTAGTGGTCATTATTAACTTTTTTACAACTTTTTTGAATGTCTGAGGCAGTCTGCATAGTTTTTGTTAAATCAATTTCATCCCACTTTGATCTGCTACACTTGGTAGTTTTAATTACAGTAGCTCCAAACAGTCCGTTAGATAGCCCTTCCTTTCATAGATGTGGACCCTTTGGTTCAAAACCTTCAGATAAGTAGGTTGGCGAGGCACATGTATGCGGTGTTGTCTTGTACCTTTGGCTAATATGCTGTTATGAGGAGACACAAGCTGTTATTCATGGCCACCAACTTACAATAACTAGAAAACCCCACGTGTCATTCACCCACATGAGGAACAGCAACATAGAAGATCCACAAAGACTTTTGTCACTTTCCTTGTCACATGGCTATGAAAATTCCATAGTCCATTGTAGGTCGGATATTACAACTTTTCTTGTCTGTAAAACATCAGCTGTCCTTTTGGCCTTTCTTTCAGAACCCAACAAAAAACTGTGATTGGTAGGAAATACCTTAAAATTCCATTAAGGCCCCTAGAAAAGATACAATCAAACATTTCTAAGCAACCATCTCTGATGGTGGAAAATAGAGAGGAAGCTCATGGATGGAGTCAAGGAATAAATGGGTGCTTGCCAATGAGATCAAGCTCAACTGGCACTTCCTTCTCTTGAAATTTCTAGGTGGAGGGCGATGTCATGAATTCAAGATCCATTAGGTTTGCATTTAACTTACCACCAATCAAAAAAATGGGGGCTCAAAGAAAAACCCTGCAGGACCTCTTTAATCTGGAATCCCATAATATGAATACAATTAAGCATGGCAGCATCACTAGCAGGTCATCCTTTTCTAATTCTATAAATGAAGGCACTCTTTCTATTATCTCTCACTGCACCTTCATCTTCACCTTCACTGACCCTTTAGAATCTCCTTCAAAGCAAGATCTCAAGCGAGTCAAGCTCATTCAGCTCCTCTCCATCTTAAAATCCTCAAAAAAACTCCAAGATCAAATTTTAGCGCCTCTCATGTCCATGCTATCGACCAACCTGTTCCGGCCACTCCCTCCACCTTCCAACCCCAGCATCAGCTCAGACTTGATTGATGATGAAGACTCCATTTCTTCTTTTCCACCAACATGGTCACATCTCCAAATTGTTTACGATATCCTATTAAGATTAGTTATCAACATGGATCCTGAGACACTTCGAAACTATGTCAATCATCCTTTCCTTCGCAATCTCCTCTCTCTTTTCCGATCTGAAGACCCAAGGGAACGTGAGAACTTGAAGAATGTGTACCACTGGATATATTCAAGGTTCACATTCTATCGTTCATTCATGCGGAAATCAATGAATGATGTGTTCTTGCACTACATATTTGAAAAGGAGAGGCATTGTGGCATTGGAGATCTTCTAGAGATATGGGGAACTCTCATCAATGGTTTTACAGTTCCACTCAAAGAAGAACATAAGTTGTTTTTAATGAGAGTGATAATTCCTTTGCACAAGACCAAGGGGATGCATAAATACCATAGGCAGCTGGCTTACTGTGTTTCTCAGTTTGTGCAGAAGGAGCCTGTGCTTGGAGGGGTTGTTTTTAGAGGAATTTTAAGGTATTGGCCCGTTACTAATTGTCAGAAGGAGATTTTGCTATTAGAGGAATTGGAGGAGCTGGTGGAGAATATAGATCCTGATCAGTACAGAAAGTTAGCACTTCCTCTATGTACCCATATTACGAAGTGTTCGAACAGTTGGAACTCACAGGTAAGCTCAATGATACTTTTTCTCAATAGTTTTAATGAATTCTAGAATAGAGTCTTACGAACTTTGTTTCATCTCTCATGCATTCCATTTTATTTGCAAATTAATTGTACCAAAGAAAAGATAATTTGGAATTAACAACTACTATAACCAGAGTTGCCATTCCAAGTATTTTATTTTCAGTTACTTTTTTCCCCCAATCCGTCACACCGGAATGTTGATAAATCTTTGACTCCGCTATCATATGGGAATGTTGATCAAATCTTTGAGACTAACATCCTGAGCCTCATGGGTGAAAAAGTACATTTATGGGACTAGCTGCTGCTCATTATTGCTATGAAAGTCAATTAGCTTTTATTTTTGGTTCTACATATCCCTCTCCTATTTCCCTGATGAACTTGAGTGTCCTATATAATTTTGGATTCAGGTCGCTGAGCGTGCACTATATGTGTGGAACAATGAACACTTTGTGAAGATGGCAACACTGGAGATAGAAGAAGTATTTCCAATTGTCGTTGAAGGTGTGGAGAGAAATCTCAAATGGCATTGGAGTAAGAGCGTTCGGCAATTTACAGAAATTATAAAGGAAATGCTGGAAGATTTGGATTCAGCTTTGTACTCCAAATGCCTCCAGGAAATTGACCTCAGAGAATACAGAGCTCGCCAAGAAGAGATCAAGAGGAGAGAAAAATGGGAGAGAATAGAAATGGCAGCAAAAAAGAATTAGTTCCTCCAACCATCACATCGCATATGTGTTTCTCATTGAAGAACAAGTGTTTACAAGGAGAGAAGATATTTCATGCATCTGATATATGCTTCCTTCCTTTTACAGCACATGGGTCAAACACGGTTATGGAGCTTATACGTTAGGAGAGGGAAGATGCATATATTTAATGTGCGAGATAAATATTGCTACTAAATTTTTGTTGGCAATTAATGCAAAATCCCATTGAACATTAGTATCATGGAAGATCAGTAGCAAGATTGCTTGCTACTTGATGAGCTGGACTGAGAATATTTCAGCAACAAGAACCATTTTATACCTGAAACCAACAGGACATGTATGCCAGCCAATCTATGCATATACACATGCAATATGTATATTAAATTTGAAGTGGTTAGTTTTCCAACTAAGTAGGTTCCAATCATCTCTATCAGGATGATTTTGGTGTTGAGATTTGAGAGGACCATGATGTAGTGAAGGTTGAAACACTAAAAGGTCTTTTAATGTCCATTAAACCAGTCATTGAGATCAAGCCAATCAACTCTTTATTCCCATAGGTTCATGGCACAGAAAAGAATCAGCAAATATAAAACCCACTTTCTTCATGCTTCAACAACCATATAGGTGAACAATAAATTCGAAAACATTTGACATATATAGTTTCAACTCTAATTTGTTCTGCGTTTGCATAGTCAAGCGGACATTATAGGTTTCATTTCAAATATTTTATTGGATTACAAAAAGGGGGAAAAAAAAAAATATTTTATGACCATTCAACTTTAGCCTACTATAATCTTTTATTGGATTACAAAAATCACTGATCTAATCATCTAATAGTCCCTTAAATCTTTTAGGTAGTATTGTATCCTATAAGATTATTATCTGCTCATATCGAAATATCTGTTGAAGTACCATGTGCTTGCCAATAGTTAATTCACCACTTTGGCATACACATGGTATTTTCAATATTTTTTCCCGCACTTTCTAATCAATATCATTTTAAAGGAAGATTTTATTCTAATTGTGTTAAAAAAAAAAAAAACTAATATTGATGTAGAAGAAATTTCACAATAACACTTGCACAATAATCATAAAACAAACCCCTTCCCTTCTCCCCTCCCCCCCCACCCCACACACATTTTTGGTGATTAAATTGATCACATCTGGAATGAAAAACAAAATTTGATGAAGTAAAAAAATCAATGAAGAACCAATCCCAAGGGAAAAAACAATTCAAAGGTGCCTCTACTCCAATAAGGAAAGTCACTATATAAAGAAAAGTTTTACAATATAGCTCATACTTAAGACTCTAGACTCTACTCAGAAGATAAACTTATTGATGTGATCCCGCACCAACTACAGAACTTCTAAACTCTTTGTATTTAAATCCCTTCTCACAGTTGCTCATATAATAAATCCAACCAAATCCTTTAATTTTTAGCCATTGGTCTCCTTTCGTCCTCTCTATATTCTCTATCATTGTGGAAGCAGTTTAGAGCTAGCAAACTGAAAATTGATTTCCATCAACTCAACTGGGATTTTTTGCTCAATCAGGATTTTCTGCCTAAAATTCAAGTTGCGCCCAAAAGACCAAACAAACCCCCACATTGTACCTCTATGACTTATAAGAATAAAAAGGTAAATACATCTTGTATATACAACGAACAAACCCATCCCGAACACTTTTTATATACTCATGTCGTTTAAACGTTTAATGTTGTTTTATCAAACCACAAACAAATACCAAGTCCAACTTTTCTTTTTTATATAGAGGAATATAAGAAGCCATTTGTGCCTTGTTGTGTGTAGGTATATATAAGGGCACAAAAAAATATAATTATGAATAACCACATAAACATAAATATATGTAAACATAAACATAAAAATACTTATATATATATATATATATATATATATATATATTTATATACACACCAATTTATTGTTTTCTAGACATTCTTTGCATTAAACAATATATATCAAATTTATATGTACACACACCAATTAATTGTTTCCTAGATATTTTTTACATCAAACAAATATATCACAAATTTATAATGTGTTTTCCATTGGTTTGTTCTAAGTTGTTCCATTAGGCACGACTTCTTATGTTATACATATGTCAAGATGCACTTATTTAAGACAATAATTAACATTGTCATGGAATTTCAAAAGCAGACACTTACTTTTGCCCATTTGAGTCTATTTGGGCATTCATGTCAATCATACATTAGGCACAACTTCTTATGTTAAACAACAATTAACATTGCTGTGGAATTTCAAAAGCAGACATTTTACTTTTGCCTATTTGAGTGTTTTTGGGCATTCACACCCCATTTAACTGAATACTGGTTCCTGTGAGAACGTAAGTCCTAATATTTAGTCTAAGAATAGAATTTATTGTAAACAAAAACTTTATCTGAAGCATGCTACAAATGCTATTCGATCCAACAAATAACTTATCAAACTTCTTTATACCTTGTTTGAGGTTATTTTGTCTCATTTGAGTACAATTATAAATTAACTTGTATAATATACTTTGACCTATTGTAAAAAGACCCAATAATCAAAAATGTATAAAACAAGTGACAAATTGTATATGGAAATATTGCATATGTATAAACAAATGTTTTAATAAAAAGTTAGATTAAGCCAAAAGGAATTTATGACCATTAGATGATATATCATATTAAGTCTTCTAATTTTTATTTATAGAGTTTTCAATGATGAATATTGTCAAAACTATATTTCACAACAAAAAGAGAAGATAATATTTTAACTGACTCTTTGATCTTGTATATCAAAAAAAAATTGCAAAATTAGTATAGAATCAATCATAAATGTTTTCGAGATTTAAAGGAAAAAGAAAAATGTGTGAAGGTTCCCAAGACTTCACATTCTTTACCAATTATAGTTTGGATAATTTTTCTAGGTAGGAACTCTTGAAGCAAAGAAGCATTGAATAAAACAAATAATATGTTTACAGATCAAATTTATAATTGATGGTGCACACAAATAATTGAACTAAATTTAATATTTAACTGGCCAACGTGGTAAACTTGTATGTTAATACATATATACACATTATAATTAAAACTTTTCTATTATCAAGATTAAAAAAAAAAAAAAAAAAACTTTTTCAAGAACTCAAGATGTAAGATAAAAAAAAATGATTTATTTTTAAAGGTAATTTTTTAAGCATATATAACTTTTAAAGATAAAAAGGTAAATGCATACCGTATATACAACAAACAAACCCATCCCAATCACTTCTTTTATACTCATGCCGTTTACATGTTTAATTTTTTTTTTTTATCACACCATAAGCAAATATCAAGTCCAACTCTTCATTTTTATAAAGTGGAATATAATATAATCGTGTCTGCCTTAGTGTGTGTATGTATATATAAGGGTGCAAAACAATATAATTATGAAAAAACACATAAATGTAAATGTAAATATAAACATATGTATAAACATACATATAAAAATAATTTTAATAGGGGGAATTACACTTTTTACCATCCTAAACTATGCACCAAATTACATTTTGTACCATAAACTATTTGAACGCACACTTTGCATACTAAACTATCACACTTTGCACCCGGTGTTACTTTTGTTATTATGTTTAATAAAATCCTACTGCACATGACAAGCACATGTTTCTTGCTTATGTGGAACAAACTTAAAAGACTAAAGCACCCTTCTTCAAAATCAATTAAAAAAAACCAATTTTTCCACATCTCTCTTGCATGCATGCCTCTTCCCAAATTCAAATTCTTGTAAACTCAAAATCCCCAATTCCAAAATTTGCTTTGCTCCACCATCCCTCCACCACCGTGACACCCTTCAAAATTGGAACCCCACACTCTCTTGCTGTTGTTGCAAGTGCTCGACGTGTAAGGAATGAAGGTGCTAGTTTTGGAGAATTAAGATTTGCAGGTGCAAGGACTATTCGTTCCACTAACGTAGGAACTTCACCTGCTACAATAACAATATATGGAGGTGGACCAGTGGTGCTAACAATTTGCATGTGGCAGTGCAAATTTTGGAAAAAGCCATTCAAAGGGTGCAAGCTAAGAAGAAGAAAAAACCTTGGATTTGAGAAAATAAAATTAGTTTGTGTTGGGTTGTGCAAGCTTTTTGTACTAGGTAGACAAAATTATGTTACATGTAATCCATACATTTGGGTTTCCTTTTTCTTTTTCTTTTTTGTCATTATCGATTTGTAAAACAATGATTTTTACTAGGCATTTACAATTTTATGTTTTATGTAATCCATACATTTGGGTTATTTTTTGTGTCATTAGTCAGATAATGAAATATTTTATATAGTCATTGTTACAAGTGCCAATTTTTAGTTCTCTTACTGTTTTGTGGTTTCTGTTGATTTTTGTTTTTCGGTATGTTAATTTTTTGACACGAAGTTTAGTTGTCTGGCTCTCTAGAGAATATAATATCAATCCACTTTATTTTATGTATTTTAGTGGGAATTAAGTTCTTAGTAAAGCTCGTAATGTCTAAGCACTTTATTTTGTGTACTGAAGACAAGAAGTAGAGATTTGTTTTTGTATACCTTGTTATCATATGTTGGGTGAGTGTACTGGTGTATTTACTAGAAAAGCATGACTAAATGCGCCATAAAACCAAATAACTGATTTTTTTTTTCTAACTAGAAAATTCAAAAAATTCATACCATTGATGACATCAAATTCACCTATAAGATGAATCTTATTTTTTGTAAATGACAAACAAAAGCAAATTTGAATGCTAACTACATATCCAGTCATATCACAGGAGAAAGAAAAAAAAACAACGAAAATCTCCACCTAAGAACAAACAATGAAATCTCCACCTACTATAAAGGATATAATTGAAATTCAAGACTTCCTTACAACCTCTAACTCAAGGTAAAACATCATCTCTAATCACCTTCAACAATCATCCTCTATTTTTCTTTTCTTGGGATTATATATGTACCCTACTACCTCACCCTCTAGCCTCCATTCCATCATTATGAAAGGAAACAAGCATCCTTTGTACTCTCTGTGGATGCTTAAAAATGAGGTTGTTATATTAGAGGAATCTCTTTAGTATTTATATGTGTGTGTGTGTGTGTGTGTGTGTATTGAAAAATCATTTCCTAACAAAACCGAAACAACTCTATAACCATATTTCAGCAGAAAAACCATATGGATATATTGAATAACATACATTAACCTATTGTACAAAAACTCAATGATCAAAAACTTATAAAACAATTAACGAATTGCATATGAAAATATTGAATATGTTTAAACAAATGTTTAGTAAAAGATTAGAATAAATATAAGAATATGCATGATAATTAGATGATATATCATTCACTACTTGTAAGCATACTTGTGTTAAGTCTTCTAGTTTTTACATATAGAATTTTCAATGATGAATATTTAAAAGAAAAAGGGAAATGGAAGAAGGTTCCCAAAACTTCACATTCATCTCTAAATAGTACTTTAGACATCTATATCATAATATTCCTTGGTAGTAATTCATGAAGCAAAGAAGCATTTAATAACACAAATAATTTGTTTCAAGATCAAATTAATAATTGATGGTACACACAAACAATTGAACCAAATTTGATGTTCAATTGTTACCAACATGGTAAAATTGTATATAATATATACACACACACATATTATAATTAAAACTACTTATCTATCATCATGATGAAAAGCGAAACAAACTTTTTTAAGAATCAAACCATAAGATAGATAATTTTTTTAAAAAAATTTACTTACAAAATTGTGTACATCATCGAAGTACATTAGAATAGATATAACTTATACAATACATGCAAATACAATTTTTTTTATAAAGAAAATTCCTTGTTACTATAAGAACTAAAATAATCTTAAATATAACACTTCTTATATAATCAAATGTATAATACAAGTTAATCATTTTGCTTTATTTCAATAGATGAATTTCAATTCACTTGCCTAAATCTATAAATCAACATAAAAAATTTTGCATTAGCAAAACAACTATTAGATTTATATTTAACGGAAATGTTTATTTTACATAAATTTTTTATGTAAACATTTTAATTCAATAAGTGTCCTATACCATAGCATGCGGGAGGGTGCCAACGAATTGATGAAGCATACCCCATCAACGTATTAATAAAGCATGCCTAGTCAGAGAATTAAATTTGGGATTTTTTAGTTACAAAATTGAGTTAACATATCCAAAAATGTTGACTACGCTTGAGAATAGCTGAGCGGAATAGAATACATGTTTAAGAAACTGAACCTACTTGGACACATATTGTTGTAAACACTTTTTACATCACCAAGCGATGTAAACATATAAACACCCAATATTTAAAATAGTGAGTACCCAAAAATGTTTATGTATATACATGGGGTACGAAACAATAATTGTGAAAAAAAATGAATAAATATATATACACACACATGAACATACACATAAACATAAAACTATATATAAATAAAAAGAAAAATTAACAATTAAATATTGTGAATGAATAGATAATTGACATTTTTTAATGTTTTCTATTGAAATCGACATTCAAATCTACTTGAATCACTCAAGATCAACAAGTTTGTTGAACTCAAAGTTGTTTTTCAATTCTTGCATTGAACCCTAACACTTGGTGTGTTTTTATTGATCTTAACAATGACACAACATTTTAAAAGCATCTTACTATTCGTTAATTTTCAAGAACCTTAATACTAATCTAGATGTCAAAGTGGATATCAAATTAACATTAAATTAAGGTATTGATTGTAAAATTTTGAATTTTTAGGTTTATGTCACAAATACCACCATCGTTTAAGGTGGATGGTTCGAAATTTGTAATTAACCCATCCAACAATCGACAACTTGTGTTTTAACTAGACGACTCACTGTTCACTCACCATTTTAAAGACAATTCATTATATACATTTCCTTACATTTTGCTTAGCAGCTTTGTTCAAAGGAAAACACCTCTACTTTTTATCTACTCCTTCTTCTTCTTCTTCTTTGGATCAAAAGGTTCGTAGTTAATGGTTTACTATATCTCAGTAGCTCAATCTTTGATGGGTTTTGCTTTCTGAATTTGTTAATCTATAAGTTAGTAATGGCTTGGGCAATTAGTACATTGTCTTAGTTGATTATTACTAAAAAATTTAGCAACCTCATTTGAAGTTTGGGTGTGAAATTATCAGTTTTGTGACAAAAAATATTTGGGTATTGCTTTAAACTGTTTATAGTTCTTGTTGGGAATCTGGGTAAGTTTTCATTTGCTACCATTATGTAGTCTATGTTGTATTTGTTAATTTGTGTAATTGAAACATCCATTTAGAGTGACTTAGAAAATGTCTATTTATGGTTGAGTGGGGTGTATTATTCATTTAGGTTTTTTTTTTTTTTTTTTGTTCCACCCATAAATTCCCATTGAGGACTAAAAGCTAAGTTGCATGTACACCGACATAGGTATGGGTATGATATTGGTACATGAATACATCATTTCTTAAAAAATTATGGTATGTCATGTCTAGGAATACAACAATTAATTAATCAATTAAATTTTAAATTTAGGTATATTTTAAATTTTTTTAGGCATAATTATGTTTATTTTTAAGTTTTAAAATTAAGTAACAACAAAAATGCTTGAAAACATATTTAAAATTAGGATTAAGATCCAATGCAATTGTAATACTGTGTAATTAACCTCCTCCCTCTCACAACATTTTTTTTACTTTTTTTTTTATTCAATGGTTGAGATTTAAAATTTTCATTTTGCAACTTTAAATTTCAACCATTCATAGCAATTGCAACAGGTGTAATAATCTCAATCCCTTAAATTAATTATTTATGTGATTTCAAGGAGGTTTGGGGTACTATTGTAATTATATACGTGCTCTGGGCTTTTCTTTTCTTTTAATTAGTTAGGATTTTTTGGATAAATTAGTTAGAAAATTTTGGTTTTGGGTTTGGGTATTTTTAGAATTTTTTTTTTTTTTTTTGTGGGGTGATCTAAAGTGGGCTGTATAGACATGAGCCAGTAAACCAACCTATTCACACTAAAGCCCAGACTGAATTTAACCAAACTCAAGCCAAGCCCACTACAAAAACATAACCCCCACACACAGACCCACTTTACCACTCTCTCTCTCTCGACTCATCTCGAGAGCCCTGCCGAAGTGGCTAAGAACTCTGTGCTCCGCCGCTCATCCACTACAAAAACATAACCCCAACACACAAGCAGTGATTCTCTCTCTCTCGGCCCACCAGTACCCGAGTCCGACACGGGTACTAGGCCAAATTTCGCGTGTCCGTGCTGAAAGTTTCTTTCTTGCATTTCTGTAGACACAGCTCTAACAAATCAGTTGATCCAGATGGTGTTTGTTTCTCTCCTGCCAGCAAATTGTTCAGGTTTCTTTTTCTCAGAGGCTGTTAATCTTTGACATAGTTTATATGTGTTCAGAATTGTGTGTGTGTGTATTTTTTGATGTCCTATATATTCTGTAGGTTTGGTTCATTGCTCTCCTAAACTACCATTCAAGGATGGAAGACATAAATCTACCAGATATAATGATTATAATGCTTTTCAGCTACCATCTACACTGGTAACTTATTAATTCCTCTCTGGGTGTCTGTATGTAACAGCTTTTATACTTTTTATGTGACATCTCATCTTTGAACATTGGGAAATCAAATTTATCTGGCAGGTTCATAGAGCAAGGATTCAATTTTCTCATCCAAAGCAGCAGCATTTTGGTGTCAGATATGTGGTGTCTGTTGGAAGAAGAAACCATCATCATCAGTTGAGTTTTGATGATGATGATGACTTGTCTGAGGAGCCCTTTTGGCTCAGTTGGATTAAGGATGCTTTTTGGTATTGCACTTACAGCTTTTTGTAATACATTGATGATTGAAACACATTGTTAAATTAAGTATTGTTTTTTTTATATTCTTTTTCAGGGGTTTGAAATCTTTATTTGTGTTTCTTGCTGAGCAACCTAGTCAGCTGAAGTACATAGAGTGGCCAGGTTTCCAGAGCACGGTATGTAAAGTTTTTGTGGTTCACTTGGAAGTTTAGAAGTGTACAACCATGTTGCAGACTTGCAGTGGTTGTCAAAAAATTTATTTTAGTTTCGTTTGATCATATAATGTTGCATATAGCTGAGGTTTTCTCTCTGCTGTTCTGCAGCTGAAGACTGCTACTCTCACTCTTGCTCTTGTTGCGGTGCTCATCATCGCACTATCAACGGTTGACTCTGCCCTTTGCTATATGTTAGCTTTGATTCTCAGGAGAACCCCATAATTAAATGATGTACCTAGAAGTGTTTATTTTCAATGCATGGTCCAGCTCAAACTTGCAGATGCTCATCTGTTGATGTCATGTCCCTAGCATTGTAAGAAGTAAAAGAAAAAATTTTGAGAAGAAATCTGTTTGCCTTTGGAAAAATGGGAAAGCTAGAGCTCTCTTTGGAAACTTCTTGTCAAAACAGTTGCTGTGACTATTAAGTGAAGACATAGACTCGAGAATAGAATCTTTAATGTTGCTCCTCATTTCTCTTTTCTTCTCTCTTTTGGTGTAAAAATAATTCAAAGAAAAGTAAATAATGTATTAAAACTGAAAGTCTCTTATTTGTGAACCAGTTTCAGTAAAATCTCCATTCTCTGCATCACTTTTACTCAATGTTTCTCCATTTATACCATTTTTATCACTGCATAACATTCACCATTCAATGGGTTGGATGATCGTGGGGAGAAGTGCGTCTTCATCGGGTATAGTGAGGAGTTGAAAGCTTTCTCTACAGTCCACTTACCAACAAAGAAGTGGTGAGTAGAGATGTCATTTTCAGCGAAGAGGAGTCATGGGAATGGAATGATGGGCATCACAAGTAAAGGGAAGCCACTTGAGTTAGTAGACCAAGAAGAAGGTGTGAATTATGAAGGTTTAGAGAGACCTTCCTCAACACCTCACAGCTATCCATCATCAACAGGCACTTCATCAATCCAAAGCCCAGGTAGCATTTCCCAATCTCTAACACCAATCAAAATGAGAGGCCTAGAAGATATCTATGCATAAACTAAAGAGACAAATCTCTTTTGTTTGTATGTGGACCATGAGCCTTTTACTTTCAAAGAAGCTGTGAAAGAGGATTGTTGGAAGAATGCCATGCAAGACGAAGTTTATGCCATTGAGAGAAACAACACCTAGGAATTGACTATACTTCCTCCGAGTCAAAAAACCATTGGTGTGAAATGGGAATACAAGATTAAGCACATAGCTGATGGGAGGATTGAGCACTATAAGGCAAGACTTGTAGCTAAAGGTTACAAGTATGGGGTGGACTATGAAGAAGTCTTTGCTCCAATAGCAAGACTTGACACAGTGAGAATGTTGATTTCTCTTGCAACACATCATAGTTGGAAAATGTATCAACTGGATGTCAAATCGGCATTCTTAAATGGCATACTTGAAGAAGAGGTGTATGTAGCACATCATTTTATTAGCAACTTTAGAGTAGAGGAAAAAAATAAAAAAGGGACCTCTTTTTTCGCCCAGGAGGAATGCATATATTTTGGTCATTTTATTGGATAAATGGCCAGTGTTAATGGTGGCAAAAACAATTAACTGATGGCGATAGTGTAGCAATATAACAGTGGTTGAAACGATAACCGGCGGTGATAAAATGTACTGAAGTGAAGGTATAAAAGATGTGATCATTAGTGGTGACAAACTGGCAGTAGTTGATAGTGACGATGAAGTGGCAGGGAATGGTAGAGACATTAGGGAAAACATGCATAACTGATGGGAGCTATGGTCGCAGTGAATGGAACTCTAAATGACAATGATGGCAGTAGCAATGTCACTAGTTAATTGTAGTAATGAATGGATGGTGAGTGGTAGAGGCAACATCCAGAATTGAATTGTGGGTTGTAAGTAATCACAGCAACTGCTAATATGATAGTTTTAATGTCGTCATCTCTTGGTGACAATAGTAGTAGTATTGCGGTCACAGGAGTGTGGTTTTACTCAAGGTTGATGCCAGAGTAGAGATCATAGTAATCGAGATTGGAGTCGAGCTAAACAAGCAGTAAAAAATAAATATGTGAGACTTCAAAGACAAATCCTATATATCATTACTGCACAGCAAATCAATGCTAGCAAAAATTTGTACGCCATTTGCAACTATATCAATTAGTCACTTCAACAATATAAGTTTTCAAGTTTTGAAAACCACCATATCGAATCTCAATAACGCTCTTCTACATGTTACCACCCATTAAACTTTAAAGTACTCTTTGCGGGTCCATTGCAGTTTAGATTTTTCACTGGAATTGAAAATCACTGTCCTGAGAACTTAATTCAGTCAAAGAGACTCTTGACACAAATACACAGACTAAACTAGTAATTTCCACTTTTCTCTTTTGATACAATATAAAATGATTTCCAAACATGAAATGATTCAAACCATACATTTTTTTTTTTATTCGAACCTTTCATAGTTTGATTGTTACATGATAATATACAGTTTAAACCTGAGCCCTACGAAGTACTAAGAGATGCTCTCCCTAAAAAATGCTGATGTTACATCAAAAGAATTTAGTCAGTAACATTAGATCGGGTTAAAGATAGGAAACTTTTCTGCAGCAAAATCTTCAGGAAGCAGTTTGCAGAAAGGTGTCCTGCATATTTAAGACTTAAGACATATCAGCCTCACAAAATAAGTTTTCCTATTCCAACATTTACAAAATAACAAAAATATTGTACAAAGAAATGCAAATCCCAATCCTTTTAAGCCCTTAGCAAGCATATCCAGTAAGATGAAAATAAAGGGTACTTGTCATATGGACAACACCCATAACATACATATGGTGCCCCTCAATTGGAGTAGAGTCAGTAAACCAGTCAAAGCTTTAAGCAGATGCTGAGCTAGTATTTCCACAAAGAAATAAAAGGGGGAAAACTGACATAGAAGTGACACTAACGAGATTTAAAGATATGGATCTTTTTCTTATTTTGCTGAAATTTATGGATCTCTTCTTACATTATTACATCAGGTAAGTGTTAGAATTCAGGGAGAGCATGAGTCACAGGAACCTCTTCCTTTGATGTTCTGCATTTCCTATTTTTGCTTTTCTGCAGCCTGTTCATCACCAAAGTTGACAAAGTAAGAAGAAATAAAAAGAACAAAGTAATGGAAAATAAGCATAACAAGATACAATACTTTCCAAGCCTTTATTAAATTATAAAGATGAATTCAAATATCTATATATATATATATATATGTATGTATGTAAGTATGTATGTATGTATGTATGTATATGTATATATGTATATATATGCTACCAAATGACATATCCAGTTGATTGACATCAACTAGTCTATACTGGTATAATGACATAATCAAATCAGGAGACATTTTTACATCACAATATCATGCCAGTTGAAGTTGGTATCTACAAAAAAGGTAGAATTATATGCTATCTATAGGTGTATCAGACCATTGCATGTGATATTGCCATTTGTTTTATATTAACATCTACAACAACAACAACAACAACAACCACCAAGCCTTATAGTTCTAAAAACTCAGCCTATGTATGTATGTAGCATCGTATTTTGATGGCAGCTGGTCACAAACATGAAAAAAGGAGGGAGGTAGGTTGACAACCGGTTTAAAACTGAATCACTTTATTATGAGTGTATCTACACATTAACATCTATAACAATATGCTTATCAAAAACATCTATAACAATAAATTAAAAATGTGCCATTGGAAGCCAATTAGAAAGTCTGATATAATTTTTAGTAAAAAGAACCCTACGGTAGGATGAAATGATCATCTGAAATTGGACTACAATAGTTCTTACCACACATTCAAGTTAATGGTAAACATTACAATCTATAATGAATGAAATATAGAGACAATGAAAGTTTGAGATAAAGGAATCCTTAAGGCCACAATCCAACAACTCAATCTATAGTTAATCAAACAAGGTGATTTAAATTTGTGACGTCCATTATGCTCATTGCAAGTTTGGATGGAGTGCATTAAAAGAAAAATATGGAATCTTAAATAGCCAAAAACAAAAATCAAACCTTCCGGAGTTTCATTAAAACAGAATCTTCAAATGCAGCATAACCAGCCCCAACCAAATTATTTAGTTTAGGCTCTGCAGATCTTGGGGGAGAACTCGGAGCCACTGCTGCCATTGGAGGATGAAGAGGCAAAACTAGCAATGGATTAGAAAGATGACCACATACACTTCCCGTAGCAGCAACCTAACCAAAAAGGAAAAACCAAAATAAGTGATTAAACAAAACAACGAAAAAAGCAATGCTACAAGTGCACTGGATTAACTTTAGTATTAGTATTCGTCATAACAAACTCACCGCTCCATCTTTAGCCGCCATCACGACAAGTGCTGAACCCTTTTTCTTTGAACTCTTAATGACAACATCTTCCACCTCTCCAAACTTTGAAAACAACTCTCTCAACTTCTCGGCCGTATAGTCTTCCCCAACCTTCTCCCACGAAACTTTAAGCATCTTCTCCTTATCCATGGTGGAAGCCCCGGCACTACTCGTACTCTCCTTTCCAACTCCTGCTGACTCCCTCCAAATATTTGATCCCATATTTGCCCCTTTATTTGCGTGCATTGCACGTATTCGCGCAATCTCTTCTTTCAACTTCCTAGCAATTCTCTCCTCATCTTCTCGCGCTTTGGCTTCCGGGTCAGGAGCAAATGCTGCTCGTTCCCTTTCTTCAAGGTCCGAAACCATCTTCTGTCGCTTGGAACCACGCTTGGAATCAAGCTCTGCCTTCCGACGTCGCTGCTCACGCTTAACTCGAAGAAGATCATCAAACAGTTTCCTGGCTTTCTCATCCTTGAGAATCTCATACGATGACTGAAGCCTCTGAAATTCTTCAAGGGCTTGTTTATCACCAGGCCTCTTATCCGGGTGCTTCTCCAAAGCCTTCGATCTGTACCCCTTTCTAATATCATCCGCACTCAGCTTAGCACCTTCCTCACCAGAAGGCAACCCAAGAATAACATAGTGATCAACTTCCACATCCATATCTGAAATTCAAAATATGGAACACTCAGTTTTCGTTCAGAACTTTTATCGAACAGTTTGACGACAATATTCAAAAGGTGTAAAAACTTGAAATTTGCATTGACCCAAATGTAAATATGTTGAGCACAATTCCAAACTAGCGAGGAATTACTAAAACCACGGAAATTAAATAGTTCTAGATAGACCTACCATTCATATCATCAATATATACACTTTCATATTTTGCTTTTGACAAGTATCAGAATATATACACACACACATACACATAGTTGATGAAAAAATCCAAATTCTAACAATAACATGTAATTTCAAGAAAAACCCACAAACAGAAACCTGAATAAGAAGCTAGAGCAGAGGGTCGGTGAGGGAGCGAGGCCTAGAGCTGAAACCCCAGGGAAAGCTAGTTTCTTGAGTTGTTGGAGACCCAATTTCGAGTTTGAGTTACCGAAGCAATCGAACGGCAGAGAATTGTTGTGCTGAGAATGTAGTTGTGGCGGCGTGGTCCAATTTTCTCTTCGGGGGTTCAGACTTCAGAGACGTAGCGCAGAACACAGAGAGAGAGAGAGAGAGAAACGTTTTGAGTTTTTTATAGCGACTGACTACAAAGTTCAGACCTCAGATCCCTCACAGTTAAATGGGATTGGGTGGGGTTATGCATGGTTAAGTTTTTTATTTTAGTTTTTTCTAATGGAAATATGCATGGTTAAGTTAGTCACAAATAAATGTTTCTATTTTTTTTTTTTCCAAAAAAAAAAATTTCTGGCTAAATATTGTTCATGTAAATTAAATCATATATATGAATAATTCTATATATTTTTTTAATTGTGTCAATCTAAATCTAACATTATCATTATTATGAAGATTAAAACTTTCATTTCACTCTATCAAATTCTAAGGGAGAAAGATAACACTAATATACCCAAAAAAAAAAAAAGATTTATTCAATTTGTATATCTTATTCATTTTATTTTCTTACATTAGAGATTTAGTCAGGTCAAGTTCGGATTAAGCTTAAACCTGACTCAACTCAACTCGTGAACACTTTTGCTATATCTTTTTTTTATATATATAAAATTTCTCAATGTTGTTTAAATGAGATTTAGATGAATTTGGATTCAATTTTTTAAATTCATTAAGGTGTGGGAAAGGTTTGGATTTTATACTATAAAATCTAAATGGGATAGTATATAATTAGTTTATTTACACACAAAGAATAAGGCTTTTCTAATAAAAGTAGGGTGTCACAATTCTTCACTCCTAAAAAAAAAAAAAAATAAGATTTCTTCTTAGGTTGTTTGCCAAAAGGCCGTACTCTTATCTTTACTAGCTTTAATGTTAGAAATACTAATAAATTTTATTATATAGGCTTACAAACTTTTGTGTAAGTTAATAATAATAATAATAATGACATTGTTAGGTAGTTGAAGCCCTTTAATCAAAACAATGGAAAAAATATATAGTTGAACTTAGAGCTCACTAATCACATTTATTGTCATATCAATTTATTTATAAGTCTTATGTAGTAGTAAAACACTAATACTTGTAGTAACCTTGACATGCTCCTAATTACTAATATAGCAATAAAAAGTGATACCATAAAAGAACTAGTAATAAGACAACTTAAAATTTGTTCGTTTTGATCAATGAGTTGTGATCAATGATGTCTTTATCTGGTCGTAAAAGAGATCTAGTGTCTGTTTAACATCAAGTTTTGCAACTGTACTTTTTGGAAGTATAGCTTTTTTTTTAACTTCACTTATTTCTGGGTACAAATTTTCAAATAGTACATTTATTAAAAAAAAAAAAAACAAAAAACAAAAGCTGTATCAAATGGACACCTATAAATTATACAAAAAACGTGGATTGTGTGAACAAATTTTACTAAGAGTTCGTTTAGATATTACTTATTGCTGAAAATTGAAAATTAAAAACACTGTAGCAAAATAATTTTTAAATAAGTGGATAATACTATAAGACCCAGTTTTAATGAAAATTTTGCTAAATTCCGTACTTGTGGGTACTGTGAACAGTACATAGAACACACTGTGCAAAACGCAAACACGCTGAAAATTGATTTCAGCGCTATCCAAACTTACGCTAACTAAAACGTGGATTATCCTAACTAATTTCTTCTTCTTCTTTTTTTTAAATTACTCTATTCTACAATATTGTTCTTCAGGGGGAACCCAATTGGCTCCACATTCGTCCAAAGTTACTTGAGAACCACTGCTGCGTTTCTTAGAGCCAAATAACTTTGCACATATTCCTTAGGAAGCGATCTCACGAGCTTAAAAACTTCAGCATTTGCATAACGAAGATTGGTCCTGGGGTCATAGTAAGGTGCCTGCATAATACACAAATAATTACTTTACACAGAACAAAAGTAGGTGATATACCAAAACCCAAAAAAGAAGAAGAAAGGAATTCAGTCACAGATGGATTATCCGTAGTGTTAAAAATAGCAGTTGCAATTAACCTATTCCTGTTGTCAATGAATCTGAAAGTCTATTTGGCAGCAAGAATATAATAACTATTAGGGCCCATAGAATAACAAACATTTGACTCAGCAACCTAACAAGCAGAGTACAAGCTAAGGCAAATCAAAATGTGCACCAACAATAACCCCTAGTCCTAAAACAAAATGGGTGGGGGAGGGACAAGAGCTTCAGCTCTTAGCATTGATCTAAGAGAGAGAGAGAGTTGAATTGAGTTTGTTTGAGGAAATAAAATTTTAACAGCTGGGTTCAAATCAGATATGCGTTGATTATGCCTATAGTACCACATCTTATCAAATAAGCCACATACCTCGTATCCTGTTATATCACAAATTCTCTTGCATGGATGCATAGAAGGTGGTGACTCAATATTGACGTCTGCAGAACAGGAGACATCAAGGGATCAAAACTTAGTGGTGGAACTTGAGAGTAACCTCTATAACAAGAAAGAAAGAGTAAAAGCCCAGTGGTTTAAATGCTCAATTTTAAAAATATAATTTTAAACTTGGAAAACTTGAGAGTAACCTCTATAACAAGAAAGAAAGAGTAAAAGCCCAGTGGTTTAAATGCTCAATTTTAAAAATATAATTTTAAACTTGGAACGGGCAACCATTGTTCTAAACCTGACAGTATGATTGAACAGTTAAGCAAGGCAGCCAATCCAAGCCAGCTTTTCTCAAGCTACTTGACTTAAATCATATCAGGTTGACAAGTAATCATCCTCCTACAACACTAGTGAATTCTTTTATATGCTCTCTAGTCATACCAGCAAACAGTTCTTTTTACCCCAGTTATCCTGAGAACTAGCTTTCAAATAACACACAATCACTCTAATGCTATAGTCAATCCTTGATCTAAACTTAGTGAGGTGTAAACTCTTCATCCCACCTCATACGTTATCATGCTTCACAAGACTCCCAAGCATAGATTTCTTACTCTCAAAGCAACATGGGTCCATGGATAGCAACACACATTAACTACTTCAAAGCCTCTATTCTACAAATTCATAATCAATGTAAAAAGGTAAAATAAGAACATAAAAGGAGAGATTTGTGTAAACCATGAATCTACTACACTCTAGAACGTTTTCCCCACCTTGGCTTTTGTTCAATCACAATTCAAGAATCAAACTCTGTACATGTAGGAAATTCATGCATCATTTAATGAATAAAAGGATTCCCATTTATTATCAGTTACTTTAGCAATTGCAAGTTGCACCATTGTTTTCAACACAATAATAAGTCATACAGCGCCTTGCATAGTGCATAAAATTTAATTTTCCCATTAAAACAGCCCCATCATTCTTTCAGGTAATTAATATATAGGGTAAATTTCACAAACCTACCTTGAGGTTTGTGATAATACCAATTAAGTCCAAAACATTCTAAAACCCACCAATTTTGTCCTCAACTTTGTCCCTAACCAGGTTTTTCTTTTTTCTTTTTTTTCTACTTCTTTTCCTTTCTCTCTTCTGTCTTGTTCCTTTCCCCTCTCTTAAACTCTCTTCTCTGAGTTCTCTCTAATAACAGCAAGAGGTAAAGTAGTAGAAGAAATGATAGCAAAGTATTTACAATGAAACACTCTTTAATCCACAGCATCAGGCCCAAAGCATCTCCTTTGCAAAGGGTTCCATACCCATTGCACAAGAAACCTTCTTCCTTTCACTCCCATAAACACCAACACACAGATCTGCTATCTCAGTTGGTGCAGTTGGATCATCACCAGCATATCATGCATTCACAAGTGGGTTACTTGACACTTCAGCTAGCTCATGAGCAATCACACTGATCATTCCATCAGCACCCACATCCTGTCATCCCCATTAGGTGCATGCATTATACTGTTGCCTCCATTTGTGCTTGCTGGTGGCTTACCTGAATTCTTCGGCCATGCAAATGGATAGGCACAAGTGCCTGGACAGTGAGTTCCACTATTACCAACCCAAGCATAAGGTACAGTGACACCGAAAAGTTGGGAAAGTGAAGTAGTGAAAGCCACAGACTGCTCTACAGAAGTCTTGGACTTTGGAGATAGAAGAGAGAAAGAAAAAGAGAATAAAAGTAAGGGACAAAGTTGTCTTTTGAGGACTAAATTGGTAGGATTTAAAATGTTTTGGACCTAGTTGGTATTATCACAAATCTTAGGGTAGGTCTGTAAAATTTACCCAAATATAAATAATCCATTATGCTTTTCAAAAATAAAGGAATGCCAATAAAAAGTCCCCTTCTTTCTCTTTGCATTCTAAGAACTTACAGTTGGGTTCGTCAGGAGGGTGATTCTGGTGATTCTCGGCCTGAAGGATCTGCTTGAGATGTTTCCAGTGCCTTCCTCTAGATTGGCCTTTAGGGTATTTCTCGTACATTTGAATCTGCTTGAAACTGAGGTGAGTAGGCAACACTAACTCTGCTTTCACCACTTCTAGCTCCATCTTCTTCTTTCTGCATATCAAACATACCAAAAAAAAAGCACCTCTTGTGAGAAAAATACCATTATAATAATTATTTTAAAAAACACAGCACATTCCAAATTATTAAGGAAAGTATGGCAGTTTTAAATTCAACACTATTATGGGCTGTTAGAGGCCTGGCAATGGTTTGGTTGTGTTAGGTCGGGCATAAGTCCCTAAGCTATATATATTGAGATCATCATCTTGCTGCTGCAGCTCTTAGGGTTATTCAAACTTTTTCGAGTCTATTTTAAGATGTCTGGATGTGGATTAAGTATATATTATTAGGATGGAAGCACATTATTTGCCTCTAAAACTGAAGCAACATGTATTTAAAGAATATATAACTAGGAATAGGGAAAAAGGAAGAGCTAGAACAGATTTGAAGATTTTATGATTAAATAGGAAGTACAATGTTGTGAAAGCTACTGGTGATGATGTCACACCCTACCACTACAAATGATGTTCAACTTTCTTTTTTTTTTTTTTTTTTGATAGGTTACAAATGATGTTCAACTTTAATGAAAGTATATATCAATTAAATGTTAAACTTATAACTAGACATCATAAGCCTGTGATGTACATCACTACATAGGTACATATAAGCAATTATAAATCACAACTAAATAAATAAATAAAAATTTGGTTATCTGGGTTGTTTGTATATTAACTAACTTCCACGTTTGAATGTCACATGAGTTATGCTAACTTTATTAGGTAGCATTAAGCCAAGTTATTGGTATGGTCACTATGGCAATTGATATTATATATTCCTTACATAGATTATTCAAAAACTAATGATAATTAGTCCTTATGGGACCGAAACTGATTCAACTATTAACAATTGACTGAGCAATATATTATTGCAGAAAAAAAAATCAGCAATTCATACTCCTAAGTCAACATGAATGAGGACAACAAGATTCCACACAACCAAACAAAGGTAACAAATGAATGCTGCACTAAAATATTCCACACAACCAAAAAAAACTAAAATGCATACGCGTAGTCACACACCCACTCATACAATATAATCTATGCCACCAAAGTGTGCATCGTAGAATCTATAAAGCACATAAAAATTCAATGAGAAAGTAATAATCTATTCCCCCAGCTAAAACCAACTTCTCAAGCAATCTCTATGACTCACATTTTTTAAATTTCCAATGAAGCTTGCACTAGCTAACAATGTCAAATTATATAACAAGACTTACATATAAGTCATAATTAATCATTTAGGTACGCAAAAGATGGTAAATTAAAAATGTGATCATATCTCAATTTTGAGACATGGATCCTGCTAAATCTTTTTCCATGTTCTCATTTACCACTGACACAAGCCACATTCTTTTTCCCCATCTTTTCGTTGTATCATGTTTACTAATTTTCTCATTAGTTGAGTTCCATCTGTTCTTTCCCATTTAGCTCTCTGCTTCTGTTTAGGTCCAAATTCGTAATGCCTTTCAATGTGTGCAATCATGTAGTCTTCAGTGCATATTTGTAATTACAAACTTGGCTTCAAGTAAATGTATATATAAGCACCAGAAGCATGTAAGGATTGAGCTGCAAGGATTTCCTAGGTTACAGATTAATATTAATTGCACCGATAATGAATGGCATGCATACTTTAAAGTGATGCAAATGCATCAGACTTCTGAACATAAGGCTATAAATTCAACAACTATATGTGAGGGGGTGATAACCATTTATGATCATAGCAAGGCATAGATCCATTAACATTATTACCAATGAACCAACTGAAAGTGATGTAAAACAATAGGATTAAAGAAGAACAAAAGGATAAATAGAAAAAACAGAGGCTTCACCACCTAGAATTTTCCTGAATTCTAGGCATCAACACATAAGGATGTTTGGCATCACCACCAAACAAAAGAGAAGCTCATATTCTCAATTCATAACATTTTTATCCCAAATCATACTCGCTTTACGATTACAGGAGAACTAGAACAAACAGTACTAAAAGTGAATGCAACAGATAAATAGAACAAACAACTTCAGGCTGAAAACAAAGTGCATTTGAATTTAGCTTCCAATGTAAAGTGTCTTTATGATATACGCATTTATAAGACCCGCGTGAAAGTTACAGTATAGGAAGTTAGATGATAATGTCTACCGAATTCCCCACAAAAAGTTCATTATAATTAAGCAAGCCAATAATAATTTTTTCAAAAACAACTTTCAAGTGAAACAAAAATAGGAAGTCCAACGTATGATCATAGACATATAACACTAAGTTGCATGCCTTTGAGCTTGACACTTTGCAATCCAGTACAACACAATTATGTCACAAAGATTGTCGTGTTTGCTTGTTTACTGTGTGCTCTACATACAGAAAAGAAGAAGCAATAATAATAAGAAGCAAAAAACAACTGCAAAAACAACTTACTGCTATACCAAGAGCAGTACTAGTGAAGAAGGGATAAAGAAAAGTCCACAACAACTTTAGTGCTAAAAGGTGATCGATGCTGCTGAAGTCAAGTGATTGGGCTGCATTGAAAATCACAATAGAGGCGGCATCACTCACCTCTCCCTCACCGAATACACTACTATAAAATAAGGGTGTTTCATCTTGATTGAGAGAACCTTGAAGTTTAACATGAGAAAAATATCATGCATTTATCAAACATGTCAATTTCCATGTCTGACATTTGTATAAGGAATTAAGGATGAAAATTGTGTACCTGCAGTGTGCAAACTGAATCAACTGCTTCAATATGGCACCAACAGCTGCGCATACAAAAATAATCAGTATTAAAGGGTGATAATATAGTAAGGAAGGACATGGACATGGGTACTGATATGGGTACAACACGGTGACACAAGCAATTTTTGAAAAATGATAACATGAAATGGTGGTTATGACACTGGTGCAACACGGATATGACACCAGTACAACACACAGGTACAGCACCTCAAATGAAGTGCCCGTGCTTCCTAAGTGATAATCAATGATTGTATGAACAAAAATGATTCAACAATAGATAGTCTCCTAGGTAATCTTGAATCACCAATTCTATTAAATAACAAATAGGCCCATGATATAGACAACACTCAAATTGAATAGTTAAAACTTTGTTTGGGTGAAATGTATGATCCAAAGAAATGGGTGCATTAGTTCTATTAGATAAGGACTATTTTGAGAGAAAAAAAAAATACCTGTACCAAGCTTGCAGATGTTACCTAGTGATTGATATAAGGCAAAATGAAATTACAGTACCAACTAACCAACTGCCCCAAACAACAATATTGTGGTGAAATTCATGAAAAATATGAAGAACCCATGTCAGTATGATGCAAGATTCAGTACATACTTCAGTTAAAGGACATAACTTTAGCATGGAATATTCAAAGAAATATAGAGAAGCATAAAAAATTAAGCAGGTAATGACTCTCACAATCACAAATATCAAGACTGATAAATCTAAATTCAATACGATTCAAGTTCATATACTTACAGAGAGAGACTGAGAACTGAGAAGAGACGAGAGACGCTCGTGCCTTCTAGAGAGAGAGACTAGAGCGAGAAAAGAAGAGAGTTTTGAACCAGCATTTTCAACAGAACTCGATATTATAAAAATGGGTTCTTTTAAAAAATTTCTGTGCACAAATAAGTACGCAATTTTTGGCAAAAAATTAAAAGTAAAAAAAATCCTGATAAAAAAATAATAAAGTAAAAAAATAATTAATTAGATATAAACAACAATAATTATTGTACAAAATCTATTAAAATTGTAAACAATTGTAAAAAACCAATTAAAAGATTACAATAAATTGAGGTGTTTGCACATCATAAGTCAAAATAAATTATTCATGGACTACCTCAATTAAAAATAAGAGTTGCATGAAAATATTGTAAAATTTTGTTGTCTCTAAACTTTCTTAAGTGGGAAATTTTATTTATTTATTATATTTCAGTTTGTTTATAGTAAAATTGGGAAATTGTTTCTTTGTTTTTATGGCCTAATGTCAAAAAAGGGCAAAAAATTTAGCATATAGGGTGTATTTGAATAACACTTATTTGTTGAAAACTGAAAATTTATTGCTAAAAACACTGTAGCAAAATAAGTTTTAAAGATATGAATAGTGCTATAAGACCCAAATTTACCTAAAAATCTGAGAAAAAGTGAGTTTGGTGGTACGTGAACAGTACCACCAGAACCCACTAAAAAATTGCTGAACTTGCGGATTGGGCAAAATGTCCAATCCAAACGCACGCATAGCAATACTTCAAAGGATTTTTAGGACAAGTTAAAGGGAAATTGCACCGTTTTGCTCTTGGCTCTGATAGTGGTCCATATAAAATTGACAAAATGTCAATCATAGTCTACCATATAGGTGAATTGTGGCAAAAATAGTGAATTTGTTTATGGTACTAGAAAAACTTGAATTTTTTAGAGTAGAAGTAGAATAGAGTTAGTTGAAAATAAACTAATTTTGAACCAATTATGCTCTCTTCTAACTTCCTCCCCTTAATCCAAAAATACCAATTTTTGCAATCTCAACCACATTAAGTGAGAACTTGATTTTACAAACATCAAATTCCAAAACAAAGCACCAATTCCATGGTGTAGCTCACTGTAGCTCTTGATGACTATAAAAACAGGTGGCTCGAATATTATTATGGCTAACTAGAATAATAACCAGAATTGCTGAGTGCACTGTTTGGAACATATGCTCTGGACTAGCGTGGGCCTTTCTCAGCTGAAAGTTTAAAGAAGACTTACATGAGGTCAAGGTTCGCCAGATGGGTCGAGTCTCATATTCAAAACTGGGCTTTTTGCTCTCTCATTTCATTAGGGTCAAACTTTTACTTCTTTTTTTTGAGAATTGTCAAACTTTTTCTTAAGTCGATGAGAAACAGGATTCAAATTACCAGAGAAACTAGAAACAAAATCAATGAAAGAGATACGTGTTACTGGCATTATACATGGGTTGCACAAAGGATTGCATTATATGCTAATTGGATAAGTACTATGGACATTGTACTAATTAATTCCTCATCAATTAAAATGTCAAGCTACAATTTTTATGTGAAAACAAAAGAAAACTGTTTCCTGGGGTGCACTAACATTTGGAAAACTATCAAATTAAAATCATGCTAAAAAGTAAAAAGAACTATACTCAAATGGGTTCATGACTTCTACTTATAACTGAAGGAAATTGACAAAAATGAAATTGATTTAACGAAAGAAAACTGTCAAACAAAATATGGGTTTTATATTTGGGTCTCAATGAGCCCAATGATTAGACAGGACAATCAGAGCCCACCAAAATTTTAGTGAGTTCAAAATTCATTGCCTTGTTCCCTTATTTGGTAGAATTAGTTTCCCACCCAAAGAAAAAGAAAAGGCAAGAAATGAGAGGTAATAAATATTCACATTGTACTAAAGAACTTTTTTTTTTTTAGAAAGAAATACGTGATATATTCATTAATATTGAATTAGGAAAATCAGACAAAACAAAAAACAAAATATATGGTGGAAGAGACTCCAACCAGATTTATAATGAAAAATAAAGTCTTATTCTCTGGATTAAAGCATGTGCAACTATATTACCTTGTGACCTACATAAAAGAAAGAAATACTATAGACCTGAGATCATATCTCATCTTTATAATAGATATGTAGTTTAATGACTAATCCAGTTGCTTTATATATTATCAAAAAAAAAATTGAGAAAATATATTATCAATATTTGGTTGAATGTCTTAAAGTGGACTTATTATAAGGATAATGTTTGATCCCAAGAAGATGAAGACGTGAGTACTACTACTCTGGTTGCAATTTTAGTGAACTTAGTTTTATCACAAGTCATAACCTAAAGTTGGAATGGCCCAGTTGATATTTTAGAATTATAAAATAACTCAGCTAGTTTGCTTTTCTATTAAGTAATAAGATGTGTGATACATCATAATGCAGCATCTTTTCTATTAAGTATTCTCTTTTCTCATCCCCTTCTCTTTTATATATATATATGGGTATAACTACCACTTTAATTTCTTTAGTTTGGTAACATTTTTATTGAGGAAATTACATTTTACAACCCTCAAAAGGTGAAGGGTTGGTTCTTATGAGGAGTGTGCAACTGTGCATGGGTTAGGTTAGGTAGGGTTGAGAAGTTTTTTTAACCCAACCCACCATGGTGGCTTAAAAAAATACAACCCAACCCAACCCATCATAGGGGTTCAAGCCAACCCAACTCACATGAATTGGGTAGGGTTAGACAATTTTTTTAATTACTATTATTATTATTATTATTATTATTAAATTGAGTATTAAAACAACACCACTATAAGTAAGAGTAAATTTATAATCAAATAATCATAAGCATAACTCCAAACAAACACAAATTATATGAAAAAAAAACTTAGAATTTGGGTTTTATTTAGGAAGAGGGGAAAAAATAACAAAATTATAATATATATATATATGACTTATTTATTTAAATATATATTAAATATAGGTGGGTCGGGTCGAGTTAGATGGATTTGTAAATCTCATACCCAAAATCCAACCCAACCCAACCCACTATTAAAAAAAAAATTATGACCCAACCAACCCACCATCCCTAAAAACTGACCCATCCCAGTGAGTTAGGTCGATTTTGGCTGGTTCATTGCACACCCCTACCTGTTATTAAAAAACAATGGAAGGAAAAAAATAATTAAAAAGTGGGAAATGTGTTGGGTTGGGTGTGGGGGCAAGGGTGAGAATAAATATATTAAAAAATAGAATAATTATATTTGAATAATGCTACATTCACAATATTTTTTCTAAAAATTTTAGGTAGTAAATTATTATTGATTTTAGTTTAAGTTACTACTAACATAAAATTTTTACTCACCAATAAGAACGTGCTATCTAAAATTTTTTTATAAAATTATTATGAAATCATTTTTCCCTCTCTCTTGTGTGTATTTATTTCTAAAAAAAAAATTATTGCAAAATTATTTTGTATTTTTTAATAATTTTCCAAACACTCGGTTTTTTGAAAAAAAAAACACTTTTTGACAAATTTTACTAAATGCTTTTCTTTATAAAAAAAATAATCAATTTCATATGGTATTTTTTAAAACCACAATTTTTTCAAGAAGCCTAACCAAACTCACCTTAAAAATCCTTAAAATAATACAATTTTTAAAAATCCTATGTACAAAGAAAAAAAAAAAAGGCATAAATGCACTTTTAGTCCTTACATTTTGACTAAATTTCTATTTTGGTCCGTACATTTTATTTTTACCACTTTTAGTCCTTAAAACAATTAACGCGTGACATTTAAGTTCTTACCGTCACCCAACTAACAGAAAATGCTGACGTGACTGACGGTACAGTAAAATAATAATTAATTTATTTTGGCATTAAAAAATTGCCACGTCAAAATTTAAATTAAAAAAAATTAATTTATTAATTTTAATTAAATGAAAAAAATTTAAAACAAAAAATCAAGCCTACCCGATCAAAATACCAAAATTTCAAATCACAACTCTCTAAAACTCTTTTGTCTCAACGGTGCTGGTGGGTTTTATGGGTAATTTTGTTTATACTTGTATCTTTTTCTTTTTTGTTTTCTTCTTTCTTTTTCTTTTTCTTTCCCAAATCGGTCCCTCAGTTTCTCCGTTTCTTTTTCTTTTTTGTTTTCTCCCCATATCGTCTCTCAATTTCTCCATTCTCTTTCTTTTTGTTTTCTTCTTTCTTTTTCTTTTTCTTTCCCAAATCGGTCCCTCAGTTTCTCCGTTTCTTTTTCTTTTTTGTTTTCTTCCCCATATCGTCTCTCAATTTCTCCATTTCTCTTTCTTTTTTGTTTTCTTCTTTCTTTTTCTTTTTCTTCCCTAGACCGATCTCTCAGTTTCTCTACCTTCATTCTTTCCTTCTCTTCTTTCTTTCTTCTTCTTTTTCTTCTTTCTCCCTCTATCTTGGTGCTTAGCCTCAAACTCTCTTTATCTTTTGATTTTGCTCAAACCCAAACCCATATGCCTCAAGCTTCTCTCTCAAATCAATGGGTCTATTTCTTTGGCATTTTTTTGTGTGGGTTTCTATGCATATGGTGTTGCCGACTTGCTGTGGTGAGGTGGAGGGCGTGAGTTTGTGGGGATTGGTGTGATGGAGGTCTGAGTTTGTGGATTAGCGTGGTGGAAAGTGTGGGTTTGTGGTGATCGGCGTCTGTGGTGGAGTTTTGGTGGCTGGATTAAAGTTTGGTGGTGGGTGTCAGTGGCGAGATTAGAGTTTGGTGGTGAGATTCGTTCACAGATTAGAGTTTGGTGATAAGTTTTGTTCCCAGATCGAAAAGGATTGGCACCGGACTAGCTGAGTTTTTTTTTTTTAATCAGATTTGGGTGGGGTAGTTTGTTCCGATGGGTTTTTGTGAGTAGTGGATAAGTTTATTGTTTTGGATTTGTGGTGGACAGTTAATGGTTTTGTGGCAGATTTCGGTGGATTTGTGGTTATGATTTGAGGCCAGTCACGAGTTGGAGTTCTTTGTGGTTGTGATCTGTGTTCTTGAGTTCTTTCAATCTGGGTTGGAGTTCTTCTTTTCTTCTTCGTGTTCTTCTTGAGTTTTTTTTTTTTTCCATTTAATTAAAATTAATAATTTTTTTTAATTTAAATTCTGACGTGATAATTTTTTAATACCAAAATAGATTTTTTTAATAATTATTTTACTGTGCCTTCAGCCACGTCAGCATTTTCTGCTAGTTGAGTGATGGTAAGGACTTAAATGTCACACGTTAATTGATTTAAAGACTAAAAATTATAAAAATAAAATATAAAAACTAAAATAAAAATCGAATCAAAACATAAAAACTAAAAAAATATTTACGCCAAAATAAAAAACTCCAAAGTACAAACCCAAAGGAGAAAGGATTAGTATTAACTTCACTATTAAGTACACAGCACAAAAGGCTGACTTCTAAAAAAATAAAAAACTCCAAAGTCCAAACCCAAAGGACAAAGGATTAACTTAACTATTAAGAACACAGCACAAAAGGCTGACTTCTAAAAAAAAAAAAAAAAAATACACAACCCAAAAACCACACGCCGCCTCAGTTTCTTAAGCCCCACGCCTCTTCTTTATAAATACTGTCCTTGACTCTTTCACCTTCTCATCCCAACACACTACGGCTCTCTGGCTCTCTCTCTATCTGTGAAAACAACAATGGCGTCGTCTTCAACAAGCGTGGTGGTGAGTAACAAGGAGAAGGAGAACGAGAACACGAAGAAGGTGACCCTGAAAAGCTCAGACGGCGAGTCCTTTGAGGTGGATGAGAGCGTGGCCATGGTGGCACAGACCATAAAGCACATGATCGAAGATGAGTGCGCCAACAATGAGATACCATTGCCAAACGTCACCAGTGGCATTCTTTCACGGGTCATCGAGTACTGCAAGAAGCACAAAGAGGCTGCTGGCGAGTCTGAGCCCTATGTGACCTCTTACACTTCCAACAGTACCACCGACCCACTCGCTGAATGGGACACTGAGTTCGTCAAGGTTGACCAGAACACTCTCTTCGACCTCATTCTGGTCCGTACTACACCTTTCGTTCCTTTTTCAAAGTACCCTTTTGGCGATTCTTTCTGCTTTATTTTACTGCTTTCATTGATTGTTTGTGTTGTGATTTTTTTTTTTTTTTGGTTTGTTAATAGTTTAATATTTTTTTTTTTATAAAGTTTCTTTCTTGAGTTTCTGTTTGGATCTTGAGAAAACAAGAGGATGACAAGGAAAAAAGATTGGAACTTTACCCATTACTAGCGTTCTTTTACCTATCAGCAAGGAAGTAAAAAAGATTGGAACTTTAAGTACAGTTATGTTTAGTTTTTTGTTTTGGGGTTTTCAATGAGCAGAATGTTATCTCTTGCCCTTCATTATGCTTTAGTCCTTGGGCTTGTTATGCAATCTTTGTTCTTGTTGTTGTTAAAAAAAAAAAAAAAAAAAAGATTTTTGTTCCGGATCTCTGTTTGGATGCTGAGAAAACAGGAGGGTGAAATGGAAAAAGGCTGGAAATTTGAGTCCTGTTATGTTATACTTTTCAAATGAAAAGGGTTTTTGTTTTGGGTTTTCAATGGACTGATTGATATTTTGCCCTTCATTTTTTTTTACTGTTTTTCTTTGATTAGTATGTGTCTTTTTTGTGTGGTTATGCATTGAATAGATTTTTTTTACTATAGTAATAGTTCTTTTAAAAAAAAAAAAAAAAAAAAAAAAACTAATAATGTGTTTTGATGCTGAGAAAATAAGAGGTGAGAAGGAAAAGAATGGGTTCTTTTTTCTGTTTTGATGCTGAGAAAACAAGTTAAAAAGGTGAATGTTATGTTTGATGATATGCTGATTATCTTGAGCTCTGCCTCTATCTCTTCCATCTTTTTTCTTTGTTATTAAGTTCTGTTCTGCATATATATGTTATGAGATTATGTTGTGTTATGGTGGTTTCATGAATTGTTTGCTTGGTTGTGGAGATTCAATATAGTTGGGTTTGTTGGTTTAGGTGTTGTTCAGCTCATGGTTATTTTGTTATGAATAGTGAATAAAATGAACATTGATTGAGAGGTAGAAGTTCTATAAATTGTTGCTCCTAGATGTCATTTTAAATCCAAAAGATTGTTTGCTACAATGGGTTGCAGTTTGATAGTGATGTCAGTTCTATTTGCATTTGGTTTTAAACTTTTAATATGTATGGTTGCTTCTTGGTTATCAAAGGAATTTAGTTTTATGATGAGAAAACATGTTCTCCCAGCTGTTGATTGTTGACAAATTGTATTTAGAACCTTGAAGCTTAACTGATTACACTTTACTGTCATTGCTACTTGCTATGTAGTCATGCATCCGTGTTGTAAAAAACTGAGCAAGCAATGTATGATGCCTGGTTTTATAGAAAGGGCTACTAATTTATAACTTAGAATTTCTTGTATTTTATATGCTGTGGTGCAGTTTTTGCTTTAGTAACTTTTGGTATTTGTGGTGTGCATGCCCTTAGTAGGATGTTGCATTGACCAGCTTCATTTATGTTCACTCGTTTGTAAGACATTACTATAATTTTCTCTAATTTTGTATTCATTGTCTTACTTGGTGGATTGGTGTTCCTATTGTTCCAATTTTTAGGCAGCCAACTATTTGAACATTAAGGGGCTGTTGGACTTGACTTGCAAGACTGTGGCAGACATGATGAAGGGAAAGACTCCACAAGAGATTCGTGAGACGTTCCACATCAAGAATGATTACACTCCAGAAGAAGAAGCAGAGGTTCGGAGGGAGAACCAATGGGCATTTGAGTGACATATAAAATTGCCCTTCCATCAAGGAATGCCGATACAATGATAGGGTTTGGTTTTTGTTTTGTCTCAAGTAGTAATAGGCTGAGGACACTAGGATGGGGAAATATTTTCGGTACAAAGCACATACAACTAGCCCTTGCATCAAGAATCACTCAGGCCAATTATTTTATATTCTATGCTTTGGTGCGTTGTCTTAATCCTGAAAATTTTTCAGCATTCTCTTAGCCTGTACATAAACAAAAGATTGAAATTTTGGAATAAACACTAATGTTGGAAAAAAAAAAAAAAAAGCACCTATAGAAATGGTTTTATGTGTATGTTGGTTTTGATTTTATAATGCCATCAGATTTAGGGTCTTTTGGATTATATATTTTCTGCCAATAGCCCTTGGGGTTCTAAAACTTACCCATTGTTATAATTATTTCTCTGCTTTTCACTTGATTGTTAAGGTTAACCGGCCTCGGATAAAGGAAGATATATGGTCAATATTAAGAAAAGTAGTGAATGAAGCTGTTGAAATTTGTTATACTGAAAATTTAAACCTTATTATTTTTTCATTATTGTGGTCTTTGTTTAGCTAATTATTGTAAGGGCGATTGTTTGAAGGAACATGGAATTTTCTGGTTATAAGTGATGATTTTTTTTGAACTTTGGCTATTGAATGAATGTATAGGAGCTGTCATTGGTGTCTTCCATTCTAGCTTCTGTGATCTATCTAACTAAGGTGGCTTGTCTCTTAATATGGGTATAACCTTTTTTTTTTTTCTTGGTTATTGTAAACTTTGAGTTCATATTATTTAGCTATCATGGGTTGGATAACATTGCTTCTGTTTTTTCTTTCTATAGATGTGTCTACAACAATGATCCTAAAACCTGAACCTGTGATTCATTTTATATTAGCTAACCAGATATAAAGAGTGCATTGACTTTTGGCTAAACGTTTTGCAAAAGATTCCAAGCCGATTCTTACCTTTACCAAGTTAATGCACTTAATGCTCTTTATGTCCTGGTTAGCTAATATAAGTTCAGGTTTTAGGATCATTGTTGTAGACACATCTATAGAAAGAAATAATGAAAGCAATGTTAACCAACCCATGATAGCTAAATAATATGAACTTGAAGCTTACAATAACCAAGAAAAATAAAATAAAAGTTATACCCATATTAAGAGACAAGTCACCCTTTGTTAGACAAATCACAGAAGTTGGAATGGAAGCCATGAACACCAATGACACCTCCTCCGACATCTTTGATGTTCCATGGGTTGTCATGAACGGACTGCCTTACCAAAAGACACCATGGGTTGTCATGAACGGACTGCCTTACCAAAAGACAGCCCTGTACATTCATTCAATAGCCAAAGTTCAAAAAAATCAATATCAGTTATAACCAGAAAATTCTATATTCTTTCAAACAATCGCCCTTACAATATTTAGCTGAACAACTGCCATAATAATGAAGATATGGAAAGGATAAAGTTTTCAGTATAACAAATTTCAACAGCTTCATTCACTACTTTTCTTAATATTGACCATATATTTTCCTTTATTTGAGGCCCGTTGATCTTAACAATCAAGTGAAAAGCGGAGAAATAATAAAAACAATGGATCATTTTTAGAGCCCCCAAGGGCTATTGGCAGAAAGTATATGATCCTAAAGACCCTACATTTGATGGCATTGTAAAATAAAAACCCAACATACACAAAAACCATTTCTATAGGTGCCTTTTTTTTTTCCAACATTAATAAGGTCATAATTGGCAGCTACCTTTTTCCTACACCATTAGTTAATTCTCAAAAATTAAAACTATGAGAGAATCACATAAGCGTGCAGTGCATCCAATACAACTTACAAATAAAGTACCAAATAAATCAAGTATATTTTACAAGGCTGGCCTGAATCAACATGAAATACTCTTGTTTTTTTAGCATATAAAGGGATTTAGGATTTTTTAAAAAGCCAAATACTAAACTAAAAAGCGTAGTCAACAAGTTTATTACCCAAAATTTAAAAATAATAATATAAAAAATATATGCTACATTCGGGATAAAGAGAAAAAGAACAAAGAAGAATAATAAAAGGGAGATTTACAGATTACTCATTTGGTTTGCCTCAAATTTAACTTACCCACTTATGGTTTTATTTTTGACACTTTACTCACATGTGTTTTACTCCGTTACTATTTTATTACTCACCTCCCAGTCAAACGTTACTCTTAACACATTTTATTTTTTATCAAAAACAAAACCCAAAATATATCAAACACTCCTCTCTCTCCAAAACACACTCCCATCCACGTGTACAAATTTTCAGCATTTTAAGCTTGTACCAATTTTGGTCAAGTTTGTACCACCTCACAAACCTCATGTTGCATTAGCAAAAGGACAACAATGGAAGACATTAATCCAATTGAAGTCAAAAGCATGAGGGAATAATCATTATTCGTTAACCCAATAAATAGTGTTGATTTTTTTTAGGGAATAATCCAACTGAAGACAACAAAAAATATGTGTGTATATATATATATAAAGAGAGAGGGAGAGAGAGAGAGAGAAATGATATGTTCACAATATTTTCACAACATTTTTACAACAAATTCTAAGTGGCAGTTGTTACTGGTTATTATTGTTTGGGCAAAAAAGTAATCTTAGTGTTAGGTTCAAATTTGAACCAATAACAATTAACCATCTGTGATTGTTGTAAAAATGTTGTGGACGTAGCATCCCTTATATATATATATATATATATATATATATATATATATAATTTTTCTTTGTTAATGATTTTGTTAATTTTTTACCGTGATTTATTGGCAAAAATAGTGTTGTTATTGCAAATCATTAATTTATTAAGCATACATTTAAATAGCAAAATCCAAATTTTGCGTTTGCCCCAAAGTTGCAACCATGATATTGATTTTTTAGGGTTTCATTCATGATCTACTTCAATTTATCTAGGAAGAAAATCCCAAATACTGCAAAATTTTGATACATGTTATTAAATTTCACCTACTTTTGGTTGAATTTTGTGTAATTTCTTGAATTATCTTCGTTTGATTATATATTAAAAATAAAGAATAAAAAAATTGAACTGTTGAGTTTGGGGATTAGGGTTTGGAAAGTTGGGATTTGATTACGGCTGTGTGATTATTGTATGTTTTGGAGTTTGATTATTGATTGAGAAGAGTTGTCGTGGAAAATTACAAGATGAAGAGCAAATTTATTAGTTTGAAGATTTTAAAGTGCTGCAAATGTTCTTTTTATTTTTTTTCAGGTTACTAGCATTCAAAGATAGCTTGTAATAATTATTTTGATGTAATATATTGGCCAGAGGAGTATCCTCCATGTATTATGAGCCTAAAAGGTAGTGGTATACTTGTTGCTTATGGTTATATACTATTAACAAAATATAAACTATCGTTTTTTTCAACAAAAAAAAGAAGTCTCTAATATTATATACTATCATTATTTTATTATTATTTTAAGAGGAGTACTACATCCACAATATTTATACAACAAATTCTAATGGATAAGTTGTTACAGGTTTTTAATTAGAATCCATCACTGAAATTACTTTCTTGCCCATTAGTAATAGCAAATAACAACCTGAATATAATCTTGCTGTAATATGGCATAATCTCAAGTTCTAAAACGAGAGCTCTTCATCAAGATTTTCCATAACAACTTTTGATGTTTGCCAAATAGTTATAGATATGGTCAAGATTGGGTAAATGTTTATCTAGATGGTTATTTAGGGAAAAATAAAAAACTTGATGAAGACTGTTAGTTAAAGGAGAATATAAATCTACTAACTTCATCCACATCCATCTCTCTATCATTATTCATTCATCGACCAACAATTTTTGGTGCTAGCATGGGTGCTGAAAAACTCATTTCGTTAGCTCACCATATGGTTACCTGCATAGTGCATACAACGTTTGAGACAATCTGAACAAAAATTTGTACGCCAATGCGAGAAGTGTAGCCCATATATAGTTCTTGGAGAAAGTCAATGCCTGGCTGGATTGAGCCTTATACAAGGTACGGTAACCGACGATTTTCTCTTTTCAATTAATTTATCTTTCTGTGAGATTATTGTGTGATTGAAATTTTAAAGAGCAGTTGTTAGTTATAGGAAAAATTATTATTGTTTGAAGGGACCATATATTTTGGATTCAAGGGCTTCTCGAGATTTGGGGAAGGGGTAGCACATTTGTTTAGGGTAGGGTGCACCTAGTGTAACTTCTATCTTAAAACACCGGGTCCTTGCAAACTGTAATATAAGTATACAACCCGTAACAATTCTCAAAGCTAAAAAAAAAAAAGTACCACTATTAAATTTAATGATATAAGATTCAGATCCTCTAGATTTCTTAAGATACTCTATCAATAGATTTCGTTAAATCATAATCATAGTTTAATGATTTAATGGTCTAGATTCTACCATGTCAGTATTTTACTAACTATATTTTTAAAATAATAAAATAATGTTGCCAAAAAAAAAAATTAAGATTATTGTTAGTGGCTTTCTATAAAAAAAAAAAAAAAAGATTATCGTTAGTGGAATATTGCTAATATGGAAAAATCTAGACCATTAAATCATTAAAGAATTGTTAAGATTTAAAGAAATTTATTTGGTAGAGTACCCTACAAAATCTAGAAGATCTGAATCCTATCAAATAATAGAAAATTTAATGATTGATAAAAATAATGTATAACCATATTTAATGATTGATAATTAAAAAAAAAGACTAATTGGACATGCTGCCTTCTTTTATAGGTCAAAGTGTACAACTCAAATTAAAAGTCAGATAGCCAAAGCTATTTCAATAAAAAAAAAAATAAAAAAAAAAAAAAAGACTAAATGGACATGCTGCCTTCTTTTATAGGTCAAAGTGTACAACTCTAATTAAAAGTCAGATAGCCAAAGCTATTTCAATAATAAAATTAAAAAAATCAAATTGTTATGAACAATTTATCATCAAATTTATATCAAGACATGCTTAATAAAAAGCTAAAAATAAAATTGTTCTCTAAATCAAAATTGAGAGGATGAAAGCAACACATCACCATTGGAACCCATGTCATAAAACAAAAAAATAATAAAAGAATCATCTCTAAGCATATTTAATGATTGATTCTCATACCATAACCATATAAATTGGATAAAATTTAAGGAAATTAGGTTAAACAAAAGACAAACAATACATAAAACCTATTCAATTTGATGGAAAAAAAATTGAGTAAACAAATACATATCTGTCAGGTTGTAGGTAGGAGAAGAAAAGAAGAGAGAAAAAGAACTGTATGGTAGGTATTCATTATGAATTATTTGATATATATATACACACACAATCTCCACATTAAAGAAGTTGATATGAACAAAAAGTTTAATGTTAGTCTAATTTGTGGAGGTGTGAAGGTGAAATCTAAATCTTAAAAAAAATGGCATCGGAACAAGAAATCCAAAGAAAAAAAGAATCACGGTATTTGAAGAGGAAATCCAAAGAATTTAATATTTTATTCAAAAACTAAAATTAGATGAATAGAATTTTATAATAGACCTTTAGAACAAAATCATATACTACGTTACTTTTTTTTTTTTTTTTTTTTGTGTGTACTAAGTTGGAGTTTTTTAGGCCTTCTAACTTTAAACATGATGGATTGCATCATTAAGAATTAATCAAGACAAAAATCACAACTTTTCTTTTTTACACACTAGAGGTAATTTCCAAATTTATTACTATTTTTTTAAGTTAAAGAAAAATAGCTTAAACAAAATGAAAAAAAATAATAATGAAGAAAGAATGCATACATGTGTTGTCATGGAATTTAGGCATTCACATATTGGAGTAAGCTTCACTCCAAATATGTGTGTGTGTGTGTGTGTGTGTGTGTATTAATATATAGGTAGAGTTTCGTTTGATATTAAATGCAAATCCTATTGAAATGAAGATTTCTAATCAATGTGTTTGTTGCTAACTCATACATACCATAGAAAAAAGTGGAATAAAAAAAACGTCATATATGAATAAAAAGAAAAAAGGAAACTTTTTTTTAATGGAAAAAAGGAAATGTTGATATACATATATGTATATATGTATACTCCATCATTATATATAGAATTTTAAGCTGCATAGAAGTTGACACTTGATGCTCTAAAAAAGAGAAGGTGTTTACTATAAACTCAAATATTTATTACATTTTTTAAATTTATCCAATTTTTTTTTTGATAAATCGGTATGAACATATAACATGCTATCTTTTGTTTCTTATGGCTGTATAGTAATAAAATTTAAGTACAATTGATAATAAAAGGATTAGATGAAGAATTTATATTGTAATGAAATTAAAATTTTTATCAACTTCAAAATTATATGAGAATAAGATAAAGAAAAAAATATTATATCTATTTTTTTTAAATATAAAAAAATGAACAAATAACATTGCTATTTTTTTTAATTTATAAAAATCTCAATGGTGCAATAACGGCTTTTAAGCCTAACTTTTATTATATAGTAGATATGATATGTTGATATGATTTATAGATAATAATTTTGGCTTGACCACAAATAATTACACATTTTATGTTGTTACTATTTATTAAGAGCGTCCTAAGGGGCACAAGTTAAGGTGCATGTAATGCTTCATTAAATGATATTTTTATACACTTTTCAAAAATATAAAGTCAAACTATACCCGATCATGCAGGGTAGAGCGATGATGCTCGCTTAGTATGTTGGCAATGGGGCCGGAGGCCCTAAACCCACATAATGTTCTGTATCCAAGGCAACGAGCATGCCCACATGGTCTGCAACAGCAACACGGAGGACGCGAGACACGCAGGGGACATGAGGACAGCTTCGAGGTCTTAACGACACCCCACGAGGATCGTCGACTAGGACTGAATCAACTAGAGGGATGGGTGCCTTCAAGGCAGGTAATGCAACATAGGGACCTGGATCGTGCCCGAGGCGTTAAGCGACACTCAAAACAACGCTAAGAAACGTTTAAAAGCCTAGAATTGAGATCATTTTGGTAATGTGCAGAGAAGTATAAAGCAAGTGAAAGACAAGTTGTGGAGAGATAAGGAGGATTTGGCCAGGTTTGGGGACTATGGAGAGATGGCTCGGCTAAAATCTAAGTTAAATAAGCTGAATGATAAGGAAGAATAGATGTGGCAGCAGAGATCTCGGCTTCGAGGTCTTACAGACACCTCGCGAGGATCGTCAGCTAGGAATGAATCGACTAGAGGGACAGGTGCCTTCAAGGCCGGTATGCAGCACAGGGACCTAAATCGTGCTAGAGGCGTTGAGCGACACTCAAAAAAATGCTAAGAAACGTTTAAAAGCCTAGAATTGAGATCATTTTGTAATGTGCAGAGAAGTATAAAGCAAGTGAAAGACAAGTTGTGGAGAGATAAGGAGGATTTGGCCAAGTTTGGGGACTATGAAGAGGTGGCTCGGCTAAAATCTAAGTTAAATAAGCTGAATGATAAGGAAGAATAGATGTGGCAGCAGAGATCTCGGCTTCAAGGTCTTACTGACACCCCACGAGGATCGTCGGCTAGGAATGAATCAACTAGAGGGACGGGTGCCTTCAAGGCAGGTATGCAGCACAGGGACCTAAATCGTGCTCGAGGCGTTGAGTGACACTCAAAACAACACTAAGAAACGTTTAAAAGCCTAGAATTGAGATCATTTTGGTAATGTGCAAAGAAGTATAAAGCAAGTGAAAGACAGGTTGTAGAGAGATAAGGAGGTTTTGGCCAAGTTTGGGGACTATGGAGAGGTGGCTCGACTAAAATCTAAGTTAAATGAGCTGATTGATAAGGAAGAACAATGTGGCAGCAAGGATCTCGGATCCAATGGTTGAAGAATGGTGATAAGAATACAAATTTTTTCCATGGGTTAGCCACCCAAAGGAGGAGGAGGAATTTTATTCGGGGGTTGCGGAATGAGAATGGAGTATGGCAGGAGGATGAGGAGGTGGTTTCGGCTTTGATGAATAATTTCTACACTCATCTATTAACGTCTTCAAACCCAGAAGAATTAGAGCGTGTGCTAGATGGGGTTTAGGCCATGCTAAGTGATGAGATGAGGCCTACTCTAGCTTGACCATATACCAGTAAGGAGGTGGGAGCTGCAATCACAGAAATGGCCCCACTTAAAGCACTAGGTCTAGATGGTATGTCCCCCTTATTTTATCAGACTTATTGGACTAATGTAGGTATGGAAATTACTCAAGCTCTGTTGTCTAGTTTAAATTCAGGCTCTATACTTAAATATATAAATCATACCTTCATTACTTTGATTTCAAAAGTTCAAAATCCGGAAAGGGTGGCAAAGTTTAAACCTATAAGCCTTTGTAATGTGATCTATAAAATTGTTAGTAAGGTGATTGCTAATTGCCTCAAACCTTGGCTTAATTCTATTATTTCATAAACTCAGAGTGTGTTTACTGCTAACAGGTTGATAATTGATAATATCTTGATAACTTTTGAGTCTTTGCTTCATATGAAGACTAACTGCACAGGCAAGAATGGTTTTATGGCTTTGAAGCTAGATATGAGTAAAGCTTATAATTGAGTGGAGTGGGCTTTTCTTGAAAAAATCCTTCTTAAAATGGGCTTTCAATATTCATGGTTGACTTTGATAATGGAATGTATTACCATAGTGTCGTATTCTATTATGGTGAATGGTAACCAAAGGGCTTGATTACACCATCAAGGGGCTTATGACAAAGGGATCCTCTCTTCCCTTATTTGTTTCTATTTTGTGCGGAATGGCTAAATGCTTTTCTCAATAATGTTGCCACTAGAGGAGAGATTCAAGATTTTTCACTCTGTAGAAATGGGCCTAAACTAACTAATCTATTTTTTGTAGATGATTGTTCATTGTAGGAGAAAACAACACTCTTCTTTAGCAAAAACACGAATGAGCAAACAAAAGAGGCTATCAAAGTGGCTCTAAATGTTCCGGCAATACAGCATTATGAGAAATACTTAGCGTTACCATCTTTTGTTGGCAAGAATAAGATGGCTTGCTTTACTTAAATCAAAGAAAGGATTTGGAAAAGAATGATTAAGGTGGTGGTTCAATCTATCACAGCTTACTCTATGAGGGTTTTCAAGCTTCTAGTTGGATTGTGTAAAGATATTGAAACAATGATTTGAAAGTTCTAGTGGGGTAATGGAGACTCCAAGAAAATTCACTAGATTAATTGGAGCACGTTGTGCTCATCTAAATACATTGGAGGTATGGGGTTTTGAGATTTTCAAAAGTTCAATAATGCTTTACGGGCTAAGCAGGTTTGAAAATTTATTGCTCACAAATATACTCTTCTATATAGAGTTTTTAGTGCAAAGTATTTCCCAAATTGTAGTATTCTTAATGCTCAGATTCATCCAAATTGTTCTTATGCGCGGAGGAGTATATTGCAAGCTAAGGGAGTTATTGAGAAAGGGGCTATTTGGAGGGTTGGAGATGGTCAGAAAATTGATGCGTGGAAGCGCCGCTGGCTGCCTGATCCCACTTACAGCACAATTAACTCACCTAGAGTTGACTTGAGGGTAGAACGGGTGAGCGACTTGTTTTACACAAATACGAGGGTATGGGACCCCAGTAAGCTCGAGAGTTGCTTTCTGCCATAGGAAGCCAAGATGGTTCGTAGGACCCAGGTGAGCGAAGCTTGGTGTGAAGATAAGTTGATCTGGCACTATACTGTGGATGGAGAATATAGTGTGCGTAGTGCATATCGTCTGTTGGTTGCTGATGAAAGTCACGGCATGCCGAGCTCTTCTTCCCCGGGTAATTCTCAGAAGATTTGGAAGAAAATTTGGAAGATCCAGGTTCCCAACAAAGTGTGTCACTCTCTTTGGCGTGTTGTTAGGGATTCTTTCCCCACGAAGCATAATTTGAAAGCACGGCATGTACCAGTGGATGAAACTTGTGAATACTGTGATGATCACCCGGAGACTATCTTGCATTGCCTATGGTTATGTGATGAGGCTCGGTCAGTATGGTGGTCTGATCTAGGCTTCCAATTCTCGCTCTAGAAACAACGTCGGTCTTTTTATGATCTTGTGGAGGCACTCTTCAATGAAGGATCGATTTATAGGATAGCTTTGTTAGCTACGATCACCTGGGGATTATGGCAGAGTCGCAATCGAATGAGGATACATCAACGCTCTTGGCAACTACACGAAATTGGTGATCGAGCAAAAGAGCTAGTATGGGAACTTCTTGAGGTGCATAAACTAGACCTGCCTGTGCCGAGTCGTACGCCTCGAGCTTGCTGGAATCATCCACTGATGGGCTGCTATAAGGCGAATGTAGATGCTGCTCTGTTTGAAGTTTTGGAATGTACGGAGATTGGAGTGGTATTTTGGGATCATGAAGGGTTTGTTATTGCTGCACCACGTCAACAAATTAGCTTGACCCAATCGGTAGAGATGGCTGAGGCCTTGGTAGCGAGAAGGGCAGTGGTCTTTGCTAAGGAGCTGAGCTTGTCCAATGTGATTATTGAGGGAGACTGTCTTTAGGTTGTCAAGGTTTTGGCTGGCTTGATTCAGTGTAATACCTTATTTGATCAAGTGATTAAGGAGACTAGAAGGTTTGGAGAGTTGCTGTGGTAGTGCCAATTTCTACATGTCAAACGGGAAGGTAATAGGTTGGCTCACACCTTAGCTAGGAGAGCAGTTTCAATTGCAAATACTGATGTATGGGTAGAAGAACTATGTAATTTAAAAGATGAATTCCAATTTAAATTTTCTTAATTTTTTAATAACACTATGCTTACCTTTTTATCAACCAAAAAAAAACACAAAACACAAAACCACATTTAACCTATACATGCAAACTTATGAATTATTGACAAGTATATGTTTCTTTTAGGGAAATGTTAAAAAATGCTCTAAGGTTATTGGTTTAAAAATTATTTTTAAAAACATTTTATGAGAAAATGATAAAGTAATTAATTTTATTGACAACTTTTTATATTTCCTATGAAAGTAATGTCAAAACTTTCCTAATATGATTTATTAACAATTGTCCTAAAGGCAGTAGTTAACATAACCCTTTCTTACCAAAAAGAAAAAAAGAAAAAAAAAGTGCATTGCAGCTAATCATTCCGTATTATTTCTTAATTTGTGCCGTTAGGGAAATTTTTTTCAAGTCCCTTGAGGTACTTGTTAATAAGACTCTTTAAGTTATTACCACCTTAATCTCTTGTCTAGGACTTTGAAGAGCTTGTCAAAGACTATTTCAAGAAGCGTGGTTATTACATCCTTAAGTCCTGTGATGCATATATGAAAGGTCATTTAATTGCCTCCCTCACTGAGGATGCCTCTGTAAGCGATAAGAGCAATGCCAATTCAACTTCAGTCGGTTTCAAGTTGAAGTTAGCAAAGATGGTGCCGAAGCTTTTCTCGGCACTCAGCGAAGTTGGAGCTGATTGTCATGAGTTTAGGCATCTGCAACAGGCAACAGTCCTAATTGTATTTGAAGGGTCAACCTCCCAACAACTTAATCAAGCAAACAAGGTTAGTTATTGATTCATTGCTGCTACTTCAGAATTCTAGATACCATCAATGTGAAGGACTTTCAAGCTTTATAAATGTTTCGTTTACATGAATCATCATCAGAAACCTTTTCTATCTTGTTTGAAAGCCTTGTCTATTTTTAGGAGCAAGGCATATTTGGTGAAAAATGGCTGGATCCTATTTCTTTATAAAATAAAACTTTTCATTAGCTAATACAGTATACTAGGAATAACTGAATTTGTTTGGATTTGGCACCTAACTTGTTTTTCTTTACACATTTTTGGGAGAATTCTCCCGGATTGCAAAGGCAGTCGGACTTTGCATAAACCTTTTCACTTTTGGTCTTGTGTTTGACAATCAGTGAATTAAGTATAATTGAAGAAAGACTATCATATAACATTTGCCAAATGTCCATTGTATGACCACCCTTGAGACTTTGGCAGCTAGGCGAGTGGTTCAATTTGTTCAAGAACTTGGCCTTCGTAACTCCATCTTTGAGGGCGACTCTAAGTCTTCCATTAATGCTATCAGTAAGGCATTATTATTACATTCGTCTTGTGGTCATATTATTAAGGAAATTTTGTTGTCTGCTAGCTCGCTTCATAGCTTTCCTTTCTCACATATTTGTAGGCAAAGTAATGTTTTAGTTGATGCCTTTGCCAAGAGAGCTAATTTTATTTTCTGTTATTGGTTTGGATGGAGTCTATTCCACCGGATCGTTATAATTGTTATTTGTTAGATTTTTCATCTTTTGAATAAAGTGGCCTTCTTGGCCTGTTTCTCAAAAAAAAAAAAAAAAAAAAAAAAAAAAAAAAAAAAAAAAAAAAAAAAAAAAAAAAAACCTTATTAACTAGAAGAAAATAAACAACAATTGAACCTTCCTTGATAGGTCAATATCTTTGTAATTTAGTGGTATTGTCTAGCCTTTTTATAAGGATGATCAGAATTCAAATTGCCCTCCCCATGTGCTGTAACAATTGAAAAATGATAACATGAAATGGTGGTTACGACATTGGTTTGACACGGACAAGACACCAGTACGACACACAAGCACGACACTCCAAATGAAGTGTCTGTACTTCCTAAGTGATAATCAATGATTGTATGAACAAAAATGATTCAACAATAGATAGTCTCCTAGGTAATCTTGAATCACCAATTCTATTAAACAAAAAATAGGCCGATGGTATAGACAACACTCAAATAGTTAAGACTTTGTTTGGGTGAAATGTAAGATCCAAAGAAATGGGTGCATTAGTTCTATTAGATAAGAACAATTTTGTGAATTCTAATTAGCTCAATTTGTAAAGTCTCCAATAGATGTATAAGAGATCGGGGGTTCAATCCCCGCCTGCACCAAAAACTGATTAGTGTCTTAAGTTAAAAAAAAAAAAAAAAAAAAAAAAAAAAAAAAGATAAGGACTATTTTGAGAAAAATACCTGTAGTAAGCTTGCAAATGTTACCTAGTGATATAATGCCAAATAAAATTACAGTACCAACTAACCAATTGCCCCAAACAACAATATTGTGGTGAAATTTATGAAAAAGATGAAGAATCCATGTCAGTATGATGCAAGATTCGGTATATGCTTCAGCTAGAGCAAGGACGAAGCTTGAACTTAGAGTTAGGGGGGCGGCTTTGTTGCAAGCTGTGTGCAGTGACTTCGGCCTTCGACCTTGCTGCTGCTTAACTACTTTGTTGCTGGTTGTTTAAATTTTTTTAAAGGGTCAGATTGTTTGTTTTGAGTAAAATTGATTTACTAGGCTTAATTTTTTTTAGTTTTACTATTGGTAATTTTTTTGGTGGACTAATTTTTTTGGGCTTATATATTTTGTTTGAGATTTGATCTTTAAAATGAGGAAAATGTTAGAATTACAAACTTTTTTACAAATTATTGATGTGATGAGTGGTTATTGGTAAGTAAAAAAAATGTAAGTGGTGGGCCCAAATGCAAACCAATAAGAATTTGCTATCTTAACAGTTTATAAAAATGTTTTAGAAAAATTTATGACTATAACAATACTCTTAAAAGAATTAATGATATTTTTAAGGAGGCAAAAGTGTAAATTTATAAAACAAAATTGCTAAAATTAATACCCATATATATAATAATATATTTTAAAAAAATATAAATTCAATACGATTCAATTAGCTGTTCATATACTTATAGAGAGACTGAGAACTAAGAAGAGACGAGAGACGATCGTGCCTTCAAGAGAGAGAGAGACTAGAGTGAGAAAAGAGGAGAGTTTTGAACTAGCATTTTCAATGGAACTCGATATTATAAAAACAAGTTCTTTTAAAACAAAATATTGACACAGTACCATTGGAAATTTTCTCTACACAAATAAATATACAACTTTTGGCAAAATTAAAAGTAAAAAAAATCCTGATAAAAAAGAGTAAAAAAATAATTAATTAATTATAAACAACAATAATTATTGTACAAAATATATTAAAATTGTAAACAATTGTAAAAAACCAATTAAAAGATTAATTTATATTCAGAAAGTTTGTGTTAGACTGTCTGCAACATGTGGTTAAAGTTGGATTCATATCCCGTGCAATACCTAGGGTATTGCACGGGATGGGAGAAAGGGTTAGGGTTCAAAAGAGAGTGAAGTGGGAGAGGGGAGTGGGAGGTGGCACATTAAGAGAAAATATTCTAGGATTTGTGTGAACTAATTGGCTTTTATATAGGATAGGAAGAACTGATTATTTAAAATTTTTAATTATATAATATATTTTAAATATATGAGTAGGTTGGGTTAGGTTTGGCAGGTTTGGAATTTTATGAGCCGAACCCAACCCGACCCACTATCAAAAAAATTTTTGTAACCCAACGCAACCCACCAAGTCCTAAAAACCGACCAAACCCGGCGGGTTGGGTTGGGTTGGGTCGGATTTAGCAGGTTGGCGGCTGGCTGCATACCCCTATCTGTTAGATTGGTCCTTTGTCGCCTAGTCCAAACAACTTCACGTCAATCATATCTTTATTATCGTGCTCAAACTAAAAACGCCTGATTTATACTTTTGTAATGTATGTTTTTCATGTGGCTTTACCTAACATTCAATTGTGCCATGTGCAGCTCTTCATTCATATATTCTTATACCTAGTTTAAAATTTTTCAAAAAAAAAAAAAAAAGAATATAGAAAAGAGGAATGATATATCCACAACATTTTCAAAATATTTTTACAACAAATCTTAAGTGACAAGTTGTTACTGGTTGTTATTGTTGGGGAAAAAAAGTAATATTAGTGTTAAGTTTAAATTTGAACCAGTAACAACTAACCACCTGTGATTTATTGTGAAAATATTATGGACGTAGCACCTCTCGACATAAAATCAAACTGCACACTAATAAGAGGCCAAATTGATGAATCAGATCCTAGACTGAAAGGCTTGCGAAAATAGAGTTTTTTTCTTTCTTTCTTTCTTTAGTGTTTATTTTTTAGGTGGTGGGTAGGAATGACCATAGGTAGAGTATGGATAGGGTATACCCATACCCGACCCAATTAATTTATCCATGGATACTCGATTACTTTACTCAATTAATACTCATACCCAATTGTTACCTGATTTGTTTACCCCGTATAAATTTATACCCTACCCAAACCCAATTTCTATAAAATTACCAAATATGCTCAAAAACCACTAAAATGACCAAAATATCCTCAAAATCTTAAAAATGAACGAAATACATATGAAATCTCTAAAATGACCAAAATATTCCTAAGAGCACTAGCATTGAGGGGTGTAAACACTTTCTAGTTAATATTTTACAACCTAAGTTACTCAAAACCCACTCCATCCGGGTTTGTAAACTTAAAAAAATTTGCAACCTATGAATTGTAAGGTTGCATATATGCAACCTAGCATTCCCATCCGGGATTCCAAAAATTGTCTATTTTACAACCTCAAAACCTACTTTATTTATTTTATCATCTCATTTTACAACTTACCCAACATCCTAATTTCTATTTTTATATATAACTCATTAAAATAATAAAAATTACAACATCAAATAATATAAAAAATCATGTTTCTCTCTCTTCTCTTCCATTTCTTTTTCCTCTCTTCACCTTTCTCAATTAAAATAATAATAATTTTTTTTTTTACATCCAAGTAAACCATTGGTTCTATATATAAGAACCAACTGTTCACAGTTTCTAAAAATTTTTAAGAACCCATACCCGGATGGAGCAACATTTTGAGGTTTTGGATGTAAAATAGCAACTAGGGGGTGTTTACACCCCCAATGCTTCTTTTTTTTTTTTTGAGAAACACACACACACATATAGGGGAAGGGAGATGAGATAAGGAATACACTCACACGCCAACACCAGAACTGCATGTGACAGTTAGTGTCGTAAAGCAAGTGATAAACTCCTTCTCAATATCACACCTTACCGATGTGGGACGATTCAACAACACTGAGTATCTTTTTTTTTTTTTTTTTTTTTAGAAACACACACACACATACACACATATATAGGAGAAGAGAGATGAGATAAGAGAATACACCCCCCAATGCTAGTGCTTATTGTTCATAGGTTGTAAAAAAATATAAATTATTTTAATATGTGGTTGTGTGTAAAAAGAAAAAATGGGTAGGGAAAAAGAGAGAGAATAATAATTTTTATTATTTTATTAGGTAATTTTTATTATTTTATTGAGTTATAAGTAAAAATAAAAACTAAAATGTAGGGTGAGTTGTAAAATAGATAAGGGATAATTACACTTTACCCACCTGTGGTTTGCCTTTAATTTGATATGCCTACTTGTGGTTTGAATTTTGACACTTTAGCCACCTGTGGTTTCCACCGTTACTCTGCCATAACCCACCTCTCCTTCAGCCGTTACTCTTAACACAAAATATGTAAAAAATCAAAACCTAAACAGATCAAAACACACTCACTCCCAAATGTTGTGTGGAGTTTGATTTGATTCATTCATTCAATGAATATGCTTTTTATTTTTCAATTGATGTCTTGCATGTTTAAACACACAAGCCCAGCAGATCCATCACAACATACCAACGCTAGCAACAACGAGATCTAAACCTAGCCAAAAACTCAAATCCAAACACACAAATCACCGTGAAAAATGGGATTTGAGGGAGAAATTCTAGATAGTTCCTACATTAACACACACCACCAACTTTCAAATACAACATCAACAACAATTTTTTTTTTTTTAAAAATTGATACAAATTACGTAGAGCACAAATAAATAAAAAAACAGACCACATAGAGCACTTTGAGGTTGTGCGGAGGCAGATCCGAGTGGGTCTAATTGTGTAAGACGGATTAGATCGGGTAGAGAAGTGGAGAGAGAGGTTCGATCTTGAGAACCACCATCTGAGGTGGTGTTGGAGTGGATCGGGTAGAGAAGTGGAGAGATGGTGGTGGCTGAGATCGGGTTAAGATAGAGATTCCGGTGAGAGGGAGGTTCGAGCTTGAGAACCACCATCTGAGGTGGTGTTGGAGCGGATCGGGTAGAGAAGTGGAGAGATGGTAGTGGCTGAGATCGGGTTAAGATAGAGATTCCGATGAGAGGGAGGTTCGAGCTGAAGAACCACCATCTGAGGTGGTGTTGGAGTGGCGGAGATGTGCTATGAGTGGTTGGCCATGGCTGGGTTTAGGGTTTGAAGAGAGATTGTTTGAGCAAATTAGTGGTCGGCCATAGCTGGAGAGATTGTTTGAACAGATTGTTTGGAGAGAGTGGTTGGCCATGGCTGGGTTTGGACTTGGAGCGGCAGAGATTTTTTTTTCTTTTAATAAATTAGTAACCATTGTGGTGAAAGAGAGACAACAAGGCAAATACATATTTCTGGAGGTTGATTTCAGTTTGATTTTTCTGGGTCTATGTTCTTCATGTTCAAGATTTGTGTGAATTGAGGGAGAGGTCAATACCACTTTTTGATCTTGTTTCTCTTATGTTTTTAGTTATATTTTGATAGATCTGTGGTCCTGTACTTTGATGGTATTGCTTGATTTCTGGGTTTATGTTCTTCACGTTTGTGTATGTTCTTCATGTTTGTGAATTGTGAGAAACTAATACCATATTTTGATCTTGTTTTTCTTTTTTTTTTCTTTTGTTTGTTTGTTTTTTTTTTTTTGGAGGAGAGAGACATAAAATGGGTGTAAAAAAACATATTTACCCATTTCTTTAATAGAGGTGAGTAACAGAGATTACACGGTGGAAACCACAGGTGATTAAAGTGTCAAAATTTAAACTATGGATAGGCATATCAAATTAGAGGCAAACCACAGGTGGGTAAAGTGTAATTATCTCAATAGATAAAGTAGTGTTTGGGATGTAAAATATGTTTTTTTTTTTTTTTTTTGCATCCCCGGATGCTAATGCTTTAATATCTCTAAAATCACCAATTATGCTCAAAAACTACTAAAATGACTAAAATATTTCAAAATCTAAGCAAAATACCCATAAAACTTATAAAATAACTAAAATACCCCCAAAATCACCAAATATGCTCAAAAACCACTCAAAGTTACCAACATTCCCCCTAAACCACTGGTAGGTGAACCTATTGAAACAACATTGTTTCAATGAGATTTGTTTTTGTTGAGAGAAAGGCAAGAAGTTTTAATGAGGTTACATGACATTTAACAACCAATTAGTGATTGACTGTAATGGACGAAGTGACTTTAATTAATTGGTTTAAGAATTTTTAAATATAAACTATCAAAATCAGGATTGACCTAAACATATATTTTATAGTACTCTTAATTTTCATAAAATAACGATAGATAAATTGGTAATATACTACAAGTCACTCACTACTCACTGGATTGAAAAATGATTTCCATAACCTTGTTAATAATATAATAATACTCTTATTTTTCACAACGTGGTTCATATTTTTTTCATTAATTTTGAATTTGTTGTTTGGGAAAAACTATTAAATTTTGGGAAGGGAATCTAATTAAGTACTCTTCTTTTCACAATTAATTTATAAAGAATGACAAAGAAAAATATATATATTATTAAAATCTGTAGCTGGTGTGGACTGTGGACATTTGTGAAAAAAAAAATCTTATAATACATAGAAAATATCAAATTGAATAAATTACCAATTATTGACATGGAGCTCGAGCCTACGTCTAGTCAAATTATCTCCTGGACTAAAACCTAGCAAAATTTATTTTCAGAGAATCAAAATAAATTTTTAAATAAAAACTAATTTCAAGACAAGAAATAAAAATATAGAAGTTCATAAAGTTGTGCGCAACTGACATCTGTACACACAAATTGCGTTTGAACATGGATTGCAATACCTATCACGGGTTGATATTAAGAGTGGAAAAAATAGCCTTTAATTTCAACCCTTGAATAAAAAAATAAAAATATTAAATAGTAAAATAAAATTGTGTTGGGGTAATTGCATCAATCCAAATCCTTTGAACATACCATGTGAAACTATGGTACCTTGTCACTAGCTCTTTGTTTTTCTAGTCAAGTTAAAGTTTGTTAGAAAAACTAAATTATGCTAACCTGAAGAGAGAATTATAATCAATAGTACATCTAAGCCAAAAAAATCAACAATTAATATCATATCATAGGTTTTGTCCATAAATTTTTTTGATAGGGGTCGCGAGATTAAAAAAATTGTGGCCTACATGGCTTCTAAGTTATGAATGATGCACATTTTTATTCATTTCTTGATAGAACTCTTATGTAAACCTATGCATGGGTTAAAAATTCTGCCCTTTTCAATCTATGGTTTTAAAAGCATCAATTCATGCATATATTCTTATCTATTTTAATGTAAGAATTTTATTATTTTATTTTATACTGACATTCTTTTGAAAAACACTTCTAGAAGTTATTTTAATAAAATATTAATTCTTCATTTAACCACTTTTCTTAAAATATCCACATCACTGACACATGCACACCAACCCAATGAATCAAGAAATAAGTAAAATATATTTTTACACAAACAATGGTTGTATAAATTTATATAAACATGCATAATTTTAAAAAAAAAATTGATGGATATAATTTTTTGGGTTGATTTGTTAAAATTTTACATTTATGTCATTTTACATTGATTAATGTAAGTGCTATTAAAGTGACAAGTCATACTAATTTCGGCAAGCCAAGCCACTGTAAAATAGTTGTATATTGAAAATCACCCTTGCATTTAAGAAGAAACTACTTCATCAAAAAAAGAAGAAGAAGAAGAAATTAGTTTAGGTACTTATCAGTTATCAGTAATAAAGGTGCTCGAGTAAATAACTAATAAGTAATAACTATGTGCAAATTCAACAACCAACTTCATTAGTAATTTATCTGTAGAAAATTTACTACTCACACCGGCTCACAGCTGCAATTTCTTTTAAAAAAAAAATTTGGGTAAACAATTTCTTTAAAATTTCATTACCATACTCTATCATCCTTGTAAATAGTTCTCTCATTCAGGGACGAACCCAGGATTTCAAGCTAGAGGGAGCCAGAGTATAAGCAAAAAAAAAAAAAAAAAAATACTTACTAAGTGGTTGATTTTCCCATAATCTACAAATCAAATAAGAATTACATATATTATCTCACAATAGCTCTAATTCTTGATACTGAGTAAAGGTGAAGGCTAAAATCCGGGTAATATGCATTATGCATTAATTATAAATTTAATATTCCTCAATTGTTAAATTTTCTAGTTCTCAATTAAAATTTTGTATAATTTAGAAATATTACTTATAGCATTATGAATTACCAATATGAGCAAAGTTGCAATTTTATTTTGTTACATTATTGTGACATTTTTATTAGATTATATTATGTATTTGTTTTTGAGTTTTGACTCTTTATCTTTGTCACTCACCCACTACCCCCAATTTATAATGCACTACTTTTCTTACCTTTACTTGTTTTTGCACATAGTCAAAGTCCTAAATACCGTACAGGATTATATCAATACAAACTTGGAGCAGATCAGATTCAGGATGGAAGATAGAGGCAGCAACGGCCGGTGTCAGAGGCGTGCGTGAACTCTGGGTCAGTCACTAGGTAGATTGGCTGGTCTATTGGGTCAGTGGCGAGCCTGGGTCATGGGCAGGACGGCCGACCGGCGATAGCTGTGGTGGCAACAGCATGGTGAACTCTCCTTTATAGATTCTTCAGCCTCTGGAGCAACGAAGGTGGGCTGGGTACTTTCTATCTCTTTATCTCGCCTCTCTATTTCTCTGTATCGCCTCACTTTCCTAAAGTTTCCTTTCTTTCTTTTTCCTTCATCTTTCACTTTCTAGTTTCTCCGTTAGGTTTTGCCATTTTGGACTGCTGAGTTTTCTTCTTCTTCTATTTATTTTTATTTTTTTACATAGGCATCGGCTCTTGCCTCCTAGACTGGCAGACTGGGCTAGGAACTCATGAGGGGGGCCTGAGAAAAAAACTAAGGGGGCCTAAGCATATTTTAAAAACAAAAATTAACTTGCTAAATTTTTTTTTTTTTGACCCAAGGGGGGCCCGGGCCCCCTTAGGCCCCATCTAAGTCCGTCCCTGCTCTCATTTATTAATTATTATTTAATTAAGAAACAGGCTAGCAACATTAATTGTTGCTATGCTCAGAAAGTAAATGAGAATAAAAAGTGCATAGAGAATCTCACCAATTTATAAAAAGAAGTGCAAGAAATCAGAAGTGGTTTTGTTCCCAATATATTGATAGAGACGACATCTATGACTAGGGTTAGGGTACACTCAATTTCCATAATTTGATTTCTCAAAATAAATTAAGAAAATATACCTGTAAGGACTAAAATTGACCCTCAGCCCATTGTGATAGCCATTGGCAAATTTTTGCAGGGTCGGATCTTCACTTATATCTGACATAATATTTCAGCTAGTTGTATGTTGATTAATTCTGATCTATTGGGAGCAAAAAATCCATCCTAGTTAAGCCCTCAATGAGTACCAAACCAAGCCATTTTTGCCACTACACAATGCTAGGTGTGCTTCTATTTTTGTTGTAATCCACACACTATACAACTCTCATTTTACGCCTCTACCAGTCTACTTCCAAGCCTTTTGCCTCTACAGTCAAATACTAGTTCTTTAGCCGCTATCCTTTCAAGCCTAGTGTCCAAAATTTTGTTCATTGTTCAGCCAATAACTTGAATTGCCATTAAACAACCGAGACTCCTCCCCATCGATGTTAGACTATTCCTTTTGTAAAGATAATTCCTTTTGTAAAATTTTGTTCATTGTTCAACCAGTAATCTGATTTTTCTATCTTGAAATTTAGATTTTTTATGGTTTTGTGCAAATTTGGAATCTAAAATATTTTGAGAGTTTTAGTTTAGACTACTTTTTTTAGTCCCTAACCCGCTTTATAGTCATTCTAAGTATAAAGTTACAAGGATCTAAAGTCCTAAACAACTATTGGGGTTTTCTTTCTGAATTTTGTTTTTAAGAAAATAAATCAATTCCTGATTATTTGCCTTTTTTAAATAATTGTATTTGGATACACTAGTTCTGTTTGATAAGTCAGATGGGCTTTTATCTTGTAAGCTAAATTTAATTCTGTTTCAAGCAATATTGCAGTTTTGTGTCGATCAAGTTGGCTTCTGCAGCTGATGTCCCCAAAAGTCTATTTGTACAAATGAGTTAGCTTATTTGGTTGATGTTTGGGTCATATAGTGATGGTCATATTGTCCTGCCAAGCTTTGTCTGGGTTGAGGAAGACCTCTTTTGGCTAGAGTAGTCTCCTTCATTTTCCCTCCTCATTCTTGAATAAAATTCCCATCGTTTTCTATTGAATATATATATATATATAAAACTGGCTTGAGGTTAAAATAATATAAAAAAAAATGTTTCAATGAATCAATGCTTAAAACCTTTTTTTTTCTTGAGTTGTGATTTGTTGATTTTGATCAATAATGTATTTTGCCTTGTGAAAAAAGAGATTTAACGAGTTACACCAAAAAAAAAAAAAACAAAACAAAACAAAACTGGATGTGAACAAGTTGAAGATGGAAAGAAACACATCACTGCATCAACAAAAAGATATGCATGATGAAATCTTTTTCCTACGGAGTGGGAACATGTGCTTATCAAAGAAGATGCCTGGATAAACTTATTCCATAGCCTTGGAGACAACAGAAAACAATAAACTCCATTCTAATGTGCTTTTATACAGATTGAAACAATCAGCACAAAGGATCCTAAGCTAAATTCAAATAAGAAAACCTACTCTATTCTACTTGAGGACCACTGCTGCGTTTCTCAGAGCCAAATACCTTTGCACATACTCATTAGGAAGCGATCTTACGAGCTTGAAAACATCAGCATTCGCATAACGGAGATTGGTCCTAGGGTCATAGTAAGGCGCCTGCATGATACACAAGAGTAAACAAAAGTAGGTAACATATTCCAAACCAAAAAAAAAAAAAAATGGAATTCAGTTACTGATGGATTCATCATAGTGTTTCACAGAGCAGTTGCAACCTATATTCCTGTTCTCAATGCATCTAAACAAAATCTATTTGGCAACAAGAACGTTATAAGTTATAACTATTAGGCCCTGTAGAAAAACAAGCATATAGAGGGCCGGATGGACAATGGTCAAGTCATAAGACTCATTAACTCATCCAAGTTAAGTCAGAAACCCAACAGGCAGAGTACAAGCTTAGGCCAATCAAAAAGTGCACCAACAATAATCCAAAATTTTATGATTTCCAGGTTTTCAAACAGACCTAAAACAAAGTGGGTGGGTAGGAACAAGTGGGTTCAACTCTTAGCATTGATCTAAAAGAGAGAACTAATACCATGGAACTGGATTTAATTGAGGTAAAATTTTAACAGCAGGATGCAAATATCCATAGAAATGAATCTACCCCTAACAGCAGGATCAAACATTCAAACTAAATATTCACATTGATTGGACCTATAATACCACATCTTATTAAGAGAGCCACATACCTCATATCCTGTAATATCACAAATTTTCTTGCAAGGATGCATAGAGGGTGGTGACTCAATATTAACATCTGCAGAACAAGAGACATCAAGGGATCAAAACTCAGAAAGGAAATTCATAGTAATCTCAATAAAGATTTTTTTTTTTTTTTTTGATAAGAGCATATTATTAATAAAAGAAAAGCAAGAAAAATACAAGGAGTTCACGGTAGTGAACGAAGGAAAAAAGAAACAAAAAGACAGAAGTAGCTCCTAATATATTCTAATAGACAAAAGAAAATTCATAAGGGTAAAACAATTCAAGAAACCCCAACAACGAGACCAATCATAGAGGGTCCGATGACAAAGCTCTAATAACTGAACCACAATTTTCCCCTGATCCTCAAAAGACTGCCAATTCCATTCGGTCCAAATGGTCCACAATAAACAGCCTGGAACCAAATTCCAAATATCAGAACTATGTTTCCCAAGCCAATTATACCAACAAAATAATAAGTCCACCACTGAATCTGGCATTACCCAATCGATCCTAAAAAGCCAAAGCATATACATCCACAAAGAATGAGCTATCGAACAAAAAAGTAACAGGTGATCCACAGATTCTGCATTACAACAGCACATACAACAACGATTCGCCAAAGGACGACCACGAAGCATAAGGTTATCCAAGATAAGAATCTGACCATGAGCTGCTATTCACGTGGAAAAAAGCCACCATTTTAGGAACCTTAGCTTTCCAAATGCCCTTCGAGGGGAAAGTAGAAGGAGCTGCATTTCGAATCTTATGATAAAAAGACCGAATATCGAATTTCCCACTTCCATTAAGATCCCAACTGACAATATGATTGAACAGTTAAGTAAAGCAGCCAATCCAGGCTAGTTTATCTCAAGATACTTGACTGAAATCAAATCAGTTTGACCAATAAGCATCTCCCACAGTACAAGTGATTTCTTATACGCTCTCTAGTCATACCAGCAAACACCTCTTTTCATACAAAAAATTGATCCAGAATCACTCTAACACCATAAGTCAATCCTTGATATAAACTTAGTGAGGTGCAAACCCTTCATCCCACAGCATTGGGCTTTAAGCTTCCCAAGACTCCCCAAGCATAGACTTCTTACTCTCAATGCTAAATGGGTCCATTAATCATATTCATTTATTCTATAGTCATTTAAAGCGTGGATCTACTAAGCTCTAAAATGTTTGCCCCGCCTACACTTGTGTTCAACCACAAACTTAGGAATTACATTCTTTCCATGTAAGACAATCATGTATCAATTCATGAATAAAAGGTTTCCCATTTGTTGTTGGTTTAGCAAGTATAACATTCTTTTCAACATCATGAGTCATACAAAGTCCAGCATAGTGCATAAAATTTTATTTCCCATTGCAATAGTCTCGTTGTTCCTTCTGTAATTAATATATAGGAAAAGGAAAGCCAATAAAAGAGTCCCCTTTTTTTTTTCATGCATTCCAAAAACTTACAGGTGGGTTCGTCAGGAGGGAAATTCTGATAATTCTCAGCCTGAAGGATCTGCTTGAGATGTTTCCAGTGTCTGCCTCTGGATTGGCCTTTTGGGTACTTCTCGTACATTTGAACCTGCTTGAAACTGAGGTGGGTTGGCAACACTAACTCTGCTTTCACCACGTCTAGCTCCATCTTCTTCTTTCTGCATATCAGGGGAAAACAGGGGCTCTTGTGAGAAATATACGATTTTAATAATTAATTATAAAAACACAGCAAATTCCAAATGACTGGCGAAAGCATGGCAGCTTTAAAACACAACCATTTTTTGGGCTGTTAAAGGCCTTGCTAAGGGTTGGTTGTGCTGGGTTGGGCATTAGTCTATAACCAATATATATTGAGATCAACATCTTGCTGCCGCCGCCTAGGTTTGTTTCTTAGGGTTATTTAAATCGAGACTATTATAAGATGTCAGGATATGGATTAAGCACATATTAGGATGGAATGGAAGTGGCTGACCCCAACTAGGCTGCTGAGGAACTATAGCACACCCCAAAAATTTTGGGATTAAGGCATGTGTTATGATCCTATTGTCCTACATGGATTAAGTGTAAGCTTAATTAACCATGTGTTTATAAGCTCTTGGACACCCTCCCATTGCAAGCTAGTTTTCAAAGGTGAGTTCTAGCCATAGGTTCTAACATTTGGTATCAGAGTCAACCATCACGTTGAGTAATCGCATGAGATCAAATGAGTTGCGGCTTTGTAGTCGGATCCCAGAGGGGGTGAACTAGAGGCTAGATTAAAATAACTGATAGGTGAGTGGAGCCACCAAAGGAAAAAGGCTACCATTAGGTCAGTGTTGTTAGAGTGGGCCGTCGTGGACGTTAGTTGCAGTGCGTGGTGGTATGTTATGATCCTAGTGTCCCACATGAATTAAATATAAGCTTAACAATGTGTTTATAAGCTCTTGGACACCCTTCCCTTGCATGCCAATTTTCGAGAGTGAGTTCTACACATGGGTCCCTAACAGCACGACTATTTGCTGTATATAGATTAAAATGGAAAGGACATTTTTTGAACTGAAACTGAAGCAAAATGCATCCAGAGAAGAAAGACAATACATGCAAAATAACTGGAAGTAGGAAAAAGGAAGAACTACAACAACAGATTTTGGGATTTTCATGATTAAATAGGAGATACAATGTTGTCCTACCAATGATGATGCCATACCACAAGTCTACAAATGATCGTAAATAAGATAAATTAATCAACATTTCTACTCTACATATCCTGTAATGTCAAAACTCAAAACTAAACATCACAAGCATGGGCATCAGACAATTGCAAACCCCAACTAAATAATACATTTAAATATCACATGAGTTATAATAGCTTATTGAAATTTTTCATTCCTTACTTAGGTTATTCAAAATTGTGGCAATATGAGTTATGCAGAACAGCCTACTGAGACTACTTTTGTGGTAGTTGTTGCTCGGATTATTTATTTTGATTTCATTGATGTCTTATTCTCTATTTTTGCATATGCTTGAATTCTTACTTTTGTTATATGCTTGGAACACTTTTTAGGTGAATTTGAGTTGGTGACAGCTTCTATGGAGTGAAAAACAACAAATCAAGCCAGTTAAAAAATAAAAATCAAAATAAAGAACGTATTTTTAGGTGAATTCTGCTTTCTGAGATAAGAACAATACCTTTATGTGGCGTTTGGTACGGGAGAATCCACATTACTCTTGGCATCTAGATTTCTAGGAATGTGATTCCTAGGAATGTGAAATGATAACGCTTGGTTTATTCCCAGGAATCTTAAATGAATTATTTATTTTTCTTATTCTATCCTTAGATTTGAATGTGAACTACCAAGTTCTTAAAAAAAAAAATCTTCCTCTAAATAAATAATGAAAAACCAAATATATACTATTAATTGTAAAAAATTCATTAAAATTATAGTCTAATATTTCAAAATGACAGGTACAATACAAAAATAACTTTTTAAATTCTCAAATGCTTTTATTCTTAATAATAATTTTAAAAGAGTTTAATCCATAATAATTTATTTTATATTTTATGTTAATTGCTTAAATGATAATGAAAAAGGGTTAAAATTGTCAATTTATAAAAAATACAATTTTCTTTAAACTTGAGAATCTGGATTCCCACCTGTTTTAAAGGGAATCCACATTCCTACTGAGAGGGAAATCCAGATTTCCCTGACATCTGATTCCTTAACGTGATTTGCAACCAAACATAGAAATCTTTAAACATTTCTGATAATCCTAAAATATTACCCAAAATATTACCCCGTACCAAAAGTCACGTTAAGAGAACCCATCACTAAAATTACAAAATAAAGAAAATACTTTTATGAAATTACCACACACACCCAAAAAAAAAAAAAATATAGCCACGCTTCAAAATCCCAGAGAAACGAAGAAATAAGAAATACCCATCTGGGAATATCCTCAAATTACCAAACGAGAATGAAGAAGCGCAAGGTGAACTATCAAAAGAACCATATTAAGGCGCACACAAATTACAAGGTGAACTATCAAAAAAACAAGTACTGTTGGCGAAAATCTAAAGATACAGAGAGAGTGAGAGATGGGCAATACCTTGACGATAACGGCGGTGAGAGTAATGGAGAAGCTCGCCGTAGTCCGAGGAGGATGAGAGAAAAGTAAACAAAAGAGGAGAAAACACAAATATAGCTCGTTGTTAATAAGTATATTTCTATGGTGGCTTCCTTGATAGGGACAACAGGGCTTTACATTTTGTTTTTTTCAAAAAAATACAAATTAGAAATTACATCATTGATTTTTTTTTACTATATATAAAATAAATAAATAATATTTATTGGTTTTTTAAAAATTTTAAAAATATTATTCATATATCCATATTATCTATGAAAAAATTTTGTTTTTTAGATTGGACTTTTACATTGTTTAAAAATACCTTAAATTTTATATTTAATGGAAAAAAAAACTTGAGGACAATTATAACTGTCTCTAACTCTACTTAAAATTTTTACAAAATATAACCATCTTTTCAAAAAAAAAATTATCAAAAAAAAAAAATTTAGAAAAATTATGATACCAGGCCAAAAAAAGAAAAAGAAAAAAACCTCATCACACACGTAAAATGTGTATAATGAGGTTAGCATGTGTGTGTATATATATATACACATATATATATTCCCAAAAAAATTGACCCATTCTTTAATAAGTTTTGTGTTTGACAAAAATAAACGTATGACCAAACTTAATAAGTATAATTTGTATTTTTTTCTTTTCTTAAAAATAAATTTTAATAGCTTTTTAGGTTTTTTTTTTAATACGTAACAAGAGTAAGGGATCAAAGTATGAACGTTGAAAATAAATGTGAACTTATACAATCAAATTGATAAAAATGAAAGCTTCAAAAAATTGATAAAGATGAAACTTATATAGGATCAAAATGACAATTTTGATTAATATTATTTGTTTTCTTAGTATGCAATGAACAATTAAGTTTCCTATTCTTTTTTTTGTGTTTTTTTTTTTTTTTAATTGATGCTAAAGTCTAAAATCATGAATAATTTGTTATGAATTGAGGTAATATTTTATGATAAACTTTTATATTTATTATAATACACACGCATATATATACATATATATATATTTATTTATTTATTTATTTATAATATAAAAAGTAACGGTAAACCCAAAATGGTAAATCAGTATTGACCAGTACTGAAATATATGATTCCATTGGTCAAACCAGTACAGCTTCCGGTATGAGATTGACTCCTTTGAGTACAAGTCAAACCGGTTTCTCAAGAGAGGAAAAATAAAGGCATAAATACACTTTGGTCCCTACAATTTGGGTTGTTTCTTAATTTGGTCTTTAAATTGATTTTACTCCTAGGTCAGTCTTTGATTTTTTTAAATGGTCCCACCGTCAACCCAGTTACGAAAAAAGCTGAGGCGGCAAACAGAAATGCTAGATGTCAAAGCCAACTAATAAAATATTACAAAAAAATGTCAATGTGTCCTACTCAAACCCACGAGACCCTCTCGTGACCAAACCGCGTCACGTTCTTGCCCACTTTTCCCCTACGTGACAATCCATGTGACCTCAGTCCTCAACTAATCCCATTGAGTTCAGTCCTAAATCCCCAAATTTCACTTGAACCCTAAAATCCCCAAATTAGCTCGTGTTCTTCCTCAACTTCCCTGAGAAAACTCAATCCATTTCTCTGAAATGATTTCCCTAACAAATCAGTATGACTTAGAACGACGATGTGATCTGGATGAGGAGAAGAACGTCGTGATTTGAAGCTCGATTTACCGTATCGATTCTGACATCTGAGATTCTCAAAGGTGCATATCTGAAACTCTTTATATGTGTATATCTGTCTCTCTATGTGTGTATATATGTCTCTTCATCTCTTTTTATATGTCTCTCTCTCTCTCTTACTTTTAACACGTTCTGTCTATGTACATAAATCCTCTCTCTCTCTCTCTCTCTCTCTCTCATTGATTAGGGACCACACTTTTTGTGGTTCATTATGCTTTAATTTGTCTGTTTGGTTGGTATTTGCTATTGTTTGACCTTCAGGGATCAATGTGGTTCACGTGTGTTCCCTGTTATCAAGAAACTATATATATTTTTGGCATTGTTTTGTGTTCCATGTTGGAGCTTATTGTTTAGAATGTATAGAGTCAATGCATGTTTGACTGTTTGGTTTACTTTTGTCTTTATTGTAATAAAATATTAAGTACAATTTTTTTCCATGCATGCAGAATGGACAAGTTATTTACTCTGCATATGCATCATAGGGGGCATTTCACTGAAAATCTTGAGGAGTATGTGGGGGGTGACGTGAGGGTAGTAGAGAATTGTGATCTTGATGAGTGGTCTAAGGTAGAGATTGAGGTCATTTGTAGCGATTTTGGGTACGCTGCTGTGAACAGGCCTACATAGTGCCTGGGGATAATCAGAAGAATAGGGTATTCCACTTGATCAATGATAATAATGATACAATGTTCATGACTGAATTGGTAAGAGGTCATGGGCAACTTTATGTATATGTAGAGCATCCAGTACATGATCTATCCTCATTAATGGGGGTAATGGTGTAACATTGGAGGTCGTTGTAGGAAATGAATATGATGACTTTGTGGATGTTAGTGATTCTGAGGGGGAACCTGCTTATGATGCTCATTACAATGGTAAGGGCTACTTTTGTAGTAGTGGTTCTAATGATGAGGATGGGTCCTTTGGTGGTGATGATGATTTTGATGGTCATCAATACTTCTATAAGGGTGACATGGATAATGATTTTGGCAGGGATGACAGGGATGGTAGTGTTGTTGGGTCTGAGGGTGGTTATGATGGTAGTGAAAATCATGCTCCCACTAATGGAGATGGTATCCAACCTAATTCTAATGTCAAAATAGTAGGATGCAGTAGACCTGATAAAGAATCAATTGTTGATGAACCAAAAGAGGATGAGGCTGTCACCTTTGACAGTAATGATGATAGTGATACGGAAGGGACCAGAGAAATGAACCCCAACCAAAGGTATGTTGGAGAAGATAATGATGACAGTTGGGATAATGAGGTTGAGGTACCAGTGCCAGATCAGATGGGAGCTGGTGTAATGAACTCAGATTACTGAGGAGCTGTTAAGACTCACTGAGCCATCAAATGATGGGGGGGGGGGGGGTGGTGTTGATGATAATGGCAACGAGGGTCATGGTGAAGGTGATCATGGACAGGTGAACAATGTTACTAGGAGGAACAAGTTTCTGGTGTTTAACCTTAGGTTTGAGAATGATATGTTGTTTATTTCTCCTAAACAGTTCAAGGATGATATCACTAAGTATGTAGTGTGGGGTGATTGGGGGTGAGGTTTGTGAAGAATGATAAGGTAAAGGGTTAGAGCCAAGTGTTAACCTCCATGTAAGTTTATAGCTTACCTAGCAAAGATGTCCAGGAAGATGACTTATCAATTTAAGACCCTGAACTTGGAGCACACATGTACAAGGAGCTACAAAATTCCAAGGTGTACTGCCAAGTTCCTTGCAAAGAAGTTGATAAAATAGGTGAGGAGACAACCTGACATAAAACTGAAGGATATTCAAGATGCTATTCATGAGAAGTATGTGATGAATATCAGTTCCAGGAAGGCCAACAAGGATAAAGAAAGGGCTCAAGAGTTTGTAGATAGGGCTTTCACTGAGCAATATAATCAACTTTGGGATTATTGTGCAAAACTGAAGAGATCCAATCCTGGTAGTACAGTTCTAATGAAGACTCACAAGCTGCCTTCATTTGTGAATTATGATAATTTGAGCACATATTAAGCTCCAAATGAGCTGAGTACATCAAATTTCACCAAGGCACACCTCTCATCAAAAATGAAAAATATTAAGTGAACCTTGAATATGGGCTACAACTAAGAGCATTCTCATCAAACTATTCAAACTAACATTTAAAAATATATATATAACTAAAAACACTCATAAAAACTCATGCATCAGACTCAACATTTTAGTGTTCACAAATAACACTTCAAATACACCTAAAATAAATTATTTACTTTTATTCATTTCTCTCTTGTAGTTGGATTGTCAAAGCTCTCTCTACTTGCATTTTCTCTCAACCCTTTCCTTCAAAACCCAAAAAAGCTCTCTCACCTCTCATACTCATTGTTTTAGGTATCATTGCCCCTTCTTAACGCCACACCGCTAGATCATACCCGCAAGATGTCATTGCCACCCAAATGCACCACTAATAACATCATCACCAACTTTGTGCAATCTGTCAAATGAGCAGCTTTGAGCAATCCGCGCTGGTAGAGGCTTTTGTGGTGGTTTGGCAGTGGTTTTGGTGGTGCCTTACTATCTTGGCCAAAATGGTTTTAAAGATGGAGTGTGAGGAAAGAAAAACAAACATTTAAATAAAATAGAAAAATAAACATTTAGATGTAAGAGTATCTATAAATGAGTTAATTAAAATAACTTTTTAGACTAAATTTAACTAAACTCGTAGGTTCTAACTAGCTTAACTGGTAAAATATTTAATGATTAAATAAGAAATTCAAAGTTCAATCTCCGCCTATATCAAAAACCAACTAATGTCTTGATCTAATGATAAAAAGCTATACTCAGTAGCAAACGCTATAAGTTAAAACTCTCTCCAAAATTTTTTTTTTTGACTCAACTCACACCTAGTGTTATGCAAATATCTAACCAAGCTTGAATCTAAAGACCTACCTAAAGGCAGCTCAACTTTGAAGAGAAAAGAAAAAAAAAAACGAACCTTGAAACAGGAATATAATTTTTTTTTTTTTTTTAATTCCTTCTCGTGTAACTAACAAAACCAGCTCCCAGCAAAGCAAAAATGGGGCAAGCATAACATATAAAATAATGCATAACCTACAATGAATACGACTACATAACTCATTTCCCAATTATAAAACACGACAATAGTGAAGAAACGCTAATTGGCAATCCTTTTAAACTTCATTGTTCCTACATCCAAGATGTCCATGTTCTTCCTCTTTTTGGACAATTTAGTCGGATTTTGAAGCCCATTTTGATCTTCGGTAAACTGAGCAGCTGTTCTAGCTCGCAACTCTTCCAAGCTCTCACCTTCCTTCGCTCTCTCAAGAACCTGAAAGGGGACAGGCAGTTATGGCGATTTCTCTATTGTGTGAAAGGAGCAAAAAGTTACACATCTAGAAAACTTACCAAATGTCGACCATATAAATGTGTGCTTGAAAGTGCTTGAAGTGCATTCTGTGCCTCTTGCTTTGTAACATACTCCACAAAAGCAAACCCTCTATGATTTCCAAACTTCTTTGGCAGCCTTAGGCTCTTAATCTGTACAACAAGAAGAAAGTCAATACACAAGAACATTAATTTGTTATACTTTAACAATGCATCATGCACAAAAAATTTGCTCATGAATGGTAACCTAGAATAATCAGTGGGAGAGGAAAGGGGGGAATCAGTTGCTACTGAGTTGAATTGTTTGGAATGTAGGTGTTACCATTTGGAAGCAACTTCATAGTTAAATGGGCCACTGCTATCTTTAAGTGAATTTTCCTCATTTGGGAATCCTATATTTCTTTGTATTTTCCATTGTCCATTTTACTGGGTCTCATTTCAGCTATGCTTATTTTATGAACATGTTGCTTCTTAATAGCTCAACATTCAATACCACATAGCATGATAGTTTTATAAAATATTCCTTTTAGCTTGATAGATTCTTTGATGACACAATACTCCTAATGAACTTCTCCACTTAATCCAGCATCCTCTTATCTATTACAAATAATAGATAACCCAAAAAGCTTCATAGAGATTTTTTTTATAGATTCCAGTTAGCTCAACTAGTAAAGTCTTTGATGGTTAAATAAGAGATCTAGGATTTAATCCCCGCCTACACCAAAAACCAACAAGTGTCTTGGTCTGTTTATTATCAAGAGCAGACACCATTAGTTGAAACACTCTAAAAAAAAACATTCCTTTTTTTTTAATTGATAAACTACACACACATCCAAACCTAACCCTCCAACCACTAATTATGGGAGAAGGAAGTGCTAGTTGAGATATAGCTCATTAACAAATAGCTTATAGAGGTTTTGATAATGCACTGCTTCCATTGTTCCTTTTTACAACATTCGCTAGTTTTTGCATCTTGATTTCTTAGGTCAATTTCAAAGTGTAGACTGTAGATTGAAAAATGTGTTATAGCAATAAAGCTTCCTAACCTTTTAACTTTGTAGGAACATAGTCCCAAATTATATATGCGTAAATATATGCACTATGATTAGATTTATACAAGTAATTACCTGGCCAAATGGACTAAATAGCTGTCTCAGATCTTTCTCTGTTGCCTCAAATGCTACGTTTCTGACAAGTAATTTACTTGAACTCTTATCCTTGTCAACTTTTTTCAGCATTTGTTCATCCTTCTTAGCATGACAAAACTGCAAGATAAGAGCATGGGCATCCAAAACAGTTCCCTGAAAGAGAAAATGTGAGAATTGCAATAAGCTTCCAAAACTGCATGTAGCATGCAATTAATTGTGACGAAATTCAATTAATACCTGCAAATCTCTGCAAATATTGGTGGCTGTCTCAACAGAATCAAACTGGATAAAACCAAAGCCCATTGAAACATTCTTCCCATTCTTCTCATGCTTCTTCACCTGCATGTGACCAGACATGGTACGAAAGATAAGAAAATTATAATATACAGATCATTAAAAGTTCTATGGACCAAGATAATTACCTTGACACTTAAAATTCTTCCCTCCTTTATGTTGTCAGTGAAATGCTTTTTCAAACCCTCATCGGTTGTCTTAAAATTCAGGTTCTTGACAAATAGAGTTCGTGACTGAAGCAAAATAGACAAAAAACCAAAGTATTAATCAGACATATTGTGCAAGCACATAAAACTAAAAGCTGTATGATATTAGAACATATATTACCATCTTGGGAAAATAACAGAAGAACCAACCAGTGTTCCATCAAATACATGGCCATAATTTCTTAAACCAGCTGTCAATGTGATTTCTTTTAGCTTCATGCTCTCATGGATTATATCTAATCATTTTATTGCCTAAAGAATATACAAGTTCACTTCACTAGATGTGAGGAAACAGCTAAAAAGTGCAAGCAGACCAGCACAACAGAAAACGCCCTTTATTTATGATCCACAAAATATATTACTTTTTTCTACTAACAGCATCTAATAATAATTGGACCAAGACTATGGAAAATGATCACAAAAAATAAAAATGCTGCACCTTTCTTTTCCCTAAAGAGAGAGAGAGTCTTTTTTGTAATAGTTAAATAGTGCAATTTTATTAATCAGAGAAATAAAAACTTTGAGTTCACAATGATGAACACAAAAGGACAAAAAAAAGATTCACACGGCAGGTCTAAGAGAAGCTAGGAACTCTAGAATGGATGAACAATCTCCAACACCTTTATCAATCGAAAAGAGTGAGCTGAAAACAGATTTTCATAGGTCAATTAAGAATTCGATCATTGGGGGAAGGGGGATTTGATCCCTGGACATTTGTTAGAAACACTAAGAAGAGTCAGTTGAGCTACCAAGCTCTTGGCAAAGATAAACAATTAACTACACCAGATCGCTTCTACAGTTTGTTTACATTTTTTTCCCTCAGCAATTGATATATATATATATATATATATATTTACGCATAGAGAAAATAGACACACATGCACACACTGACACGCACATACATTTGACAGTAAGATAGAGTGATAGACAACCAATGCACCCACACTCTGCTTATGGATTTTTTAATTTATTTTACAAAAGAGGAAAAGAAAAAAGTCCCAATTGAGATTTGGTACCAAGTACAATTGAAATTTAATTGAATCATATTTGTACACCAGTTATGAACAATAAAAATGTTAAAGACTTCTAACTTTCTGATGTTTACAAGCCAACTCTATTTTACAATATAAACCAGGAGAGAAAACAACCTTGTTAGGCAAGTAGAAAACAACACAAAAACAATAATACTTAAGGTGAATAAATAAAAGTGAGGTCCATGTACCAAAGCACAATAACACAGTGTGTACTATCCTAAGAGGAAAGAACAAAAGATCATTGGCCTAAAAACCTGCAATAGTTTATGTTCACTACTGCATATTTTATTAAAAGATAGTTATTGCTTCTATTTTATTACAGCATACTCTTTGAGGTTAGCTTAGCAAAAAAATTAAAAAGTTGCAGCATATTCAAAGATTGTAATACTGGTAAAATCCTACACTAATGAAATAAATTAAAAGGCAAGTAAGAAATGCGTATCAAACCTCAACTCTATCAGGATCAATATCCATGTCCATTAATCCCTCTTGTTGCTCCAGTATGAATCTCTTGGCATCATGTTCACCAATGGCATTATTCTTTTCATCAATCTTGGATGTAGAACATTGAGTAAGAATACTGCCAGGAGCCCGTTCCAAATATAGCGGTGCATCCCTATGTTGATAATCTGAAGGGTTAGAAAGTCTGACTTCCAAAAAACTAGATGCATCAATCAAAATTTAAAAAATTAAAATAGAATTAAATGCCTTCACATTGACAACAAGAAACCAAACGAATACTGAAAATTATATTGTAATGCCTATGTGATGATGTTAATTTATGGTTATTTAAGATTTATAGCCCAAAAAGCCTCATAAATAAGAGAAGCAACAGAACCATCCTGAAACTAGTTCAGGGCCTTCAGGCAGCTGATACTGGAGATTTTGTAGGCTTGGGTTTGACTGCAGCTTGTTCAAAGTAAAAGTTTGGCTTTCAACCTGACCAGCCAACCCAAGTTTGGAAGTTTAGAATACATCTACTTGCACATAAATTCCAAAGCCCAAGGGCGTGAGAATAAAAATGAGACAGGTGAATGCCCCAACCCAAGCCAGCAGCCTGACATTGGATTGAGCAGCCCACACCGGAAATAAGGGGGATTTCACTGCAATTTAAAGTTTTTTGAATGTTTAAAATGGCGAAGTCCTGAAACCAGTTTCAAACTGGTAATATCCAGGTTGAATTTCAAATCAAGAAAGCAAATAAAGGTTGTTTCTGAGCCACTATTGACAATTGAAGTTAAATCTATAGGTGGACAATGCAACTGTGTTACTCAAACCCGTCACCTAGCCATGTCATCATACATGTGTCAAGACAATATGACACACATAAAAAGTATGGGATATGACCATGTCGTTTGGCACCCCAAAGTTTACTTTTTTTGCTTTTTGTCTCACCTTATAGCAAATAAGTAACAAAACTAGTTTTTTTTTTTTTTTTTTTCAAAAATGAGCCAACTTTTATCTTTTTGCCTAACCTTTAGTAAATAAGCTTCTGAAAACTACAGGATGCCAAAACTGGGGAGTTCATTCCCTATATGCTGAAGAGGTATGGTTTGGGGGGAAATGGCATAAGTGAATATGATTTAGCATTTCCACAAATATGTGTTTTGATTTTGGTCAATGGCAAACCAAGTGAATTTTCAGAAGTTCATAAGGAAGGGGAAAGAGAGTAGCTCACTGGGTTTTCCATCCGCAACGTGAATGGTGAACCACTGTAGATTTTCTCACTCTCTCTTTGCAGACAAAACACTCATTTTCTGCGGTGCTGTGACCAGCTTCTCTTTTTGAAGGTGTGTTCTTTTAAGCTAGATTGGGCCTGAAGATTAATTTAAGTAAATCTGAAACAGTACCAGTTGGCAAGGAGAGGGAATGGGAAGAACTGGGGAAATTCTTGGCTGTAAGCTTTCTTTCCTTCCATTAAAATATCAGGGTTTACCTCTAGGAGAACATTTCAAGTTGAGAAATATGTGGGATGGTGTTTTGGAAAGGATTCAAGAAAATGAATCTGTCTAAGGGAGGAAGACTCTCTTATCAAGAGTATGTTGTAGTCTCCCAAATGTACTACATTTCCTTGTTTCCATTGCTGGTTGGTATAAGGAATAGAGTGGACAAAATTCAAAATGATTTTCTGTGAGGTATGGGTGATAAGCTCAAATAACATTTGATAGGGTGGGGCATGGTTTACACTGCTATTGCTAAGGATGGCTTGGGTGTTGCGAAAATAGGAACCTTTAACCAAGCTCTATTGGGAATATGATTATGGCACTTTAGGACAGAAGAAACACTTTTATAGAGTGTAGTAGCTGCAAAGTACAGTGAGGAATGGGGTGGATAGAGTTTGGAATCTGTTCATGGGATTCATGGTAGTGGCTTATGGAAAAGAACAAGGATGTGGTGGGATTGATTTTTACATTATCTCCACATTGGATGTAGGAGATGGTTGCCATATTCGGTTCTGGCATGACAGATTGTGTAGGGATCATCTGTTGAAGGTGGTATTTCCTAACTTGTATGAATGCTCAATAGCTAGAGAAGCTTCAGTTTATTCATGCTGGTTAGACAGACTGATGGGAAAATGAGGAGATAGGATGTAACCTTTCTTTGAGACTAATGATTGGGAGTTCAAGTTGGTAGCCTCCTTTCTCAATCTTCTTTATTCTAATATCTCTCACAAAGGGTTGTGATAGAATGAGTTGGAGGTTGAATAGGAGTGGGGACATTGACGTTCACTCTTTTTGCAATGTCTTATGGGGTCTATGTGCCAGGTCTTCCCATGGAAGAGTATTTGGTGTATTAAGGCCCCATTGATGGTCTACTTTCTTTGTATGGATGGTGGCATGAGTGAAGATCCTAACATTTAGGAATCTCATTAATGTTGGGAGTATTTTCCATAAGCTTTCTGTTGCCTGTGTAAGCTTATATTGTGCTGTCCTTCATGTGAGTTTTGGGTGTTTGGCTGAGACTAAATAGGACTTACTTACTGCCATCACAAGACATAAGATTTGAGGTGAAAATCTTCCCTATGATACCTAATAAGTGGACCCTTAAAACCATATGAAACACATTTTAATCTTTTTTTTTTTTTTGGAGAAAAACACACACACACATATAGGAGAAGGGAGATGAGATAAGGGAATATACTCACACACATTAATCTAACATTACATGAATCCCACACATGAAACGCTTCAAAATGCCAAACTTGAAAATTACTTTAAACACAGATCTTTTTCCTAATATTGCCAAGAACCTCAAAGCACAACTGGTTAGCACCTCCAAGTGTTTCCAATAGAGACATCGAGGATTCAAATCCCTCCACCAACAACGATTGAAATTATCAACAACAATAAAAAATCTTTCTTCCTAATATAGATGTCAACTCTCTAAAATAAATGTACAGTTGTAATTTTTTTTCTAAACTACCCTAGCTTTTTATTTTATTTTAAATTCAATAGAATAGAACACCAAATTTGTAGTATTACTTTTCTAAACTAATCTGGCTTTTTTGAAAGTGATTAGAATAAACACGAAATTTTGAAAGTGCTCTTTTGAAATTGAACAAAACAAAAACGGGTAGTTTTGGAATGCAATTGCCTTTTATTTGCATGTAAAAACAAAAAATGATGTTCACCAAAATAGTTGGAAGTACAAAGTAGGACAAAACATAATGAGATGGAGGAGTATCATTTTAAACCATTTGAAACTTTCTCTAAACTTTTATTTCTTTTTTCTTTTGTTTAATTGATAAGTTACACATATACCTGTTTGAGTCTAGACATTTTTTTTAATTGATAAGTTACACATATACCCCAAAAGTTGACCATTCACCTTATTCTAATGTTGAGAGGAAGTGTAATTTAAGTTAAAGATGAGCTTCTCTTTTACTTCTTTCTTATAAAAGAAAAGGCATTTTTTCCATTTATATTCACAACAGTAATATACCCAGGGTTTATTATTATTATTATTATCCTCATCCTCATCCTCATCCTCCTCATCATCATCATCATACACAAATGGGCCAGTTTACATGTACGAAAAACATTTCCGATCTGAGCAGAATCCAATCTAACACAAACCAAATCCGCTGCTAAAATTTTTCTTTTATAAATAAATTGTCATTATTAAGTAGATGCGTTGAACAATCAGAACTTCATCAGCTATTTGCAAAAGAATATCTATTCATGAATATTTTCAATTAATGTCCAAAAAGAAATAATAAAAAATAAAAAAAACTTACTTGTAACGCTTATATAATAAACCTCTAAAAGCTGCACGAGCTTCAGCTGGTTCAAGGAAAACAACCTGAAATATTATCCCCAAAAAAATAAACAAAGGAGAATTAGTAATATATATATATGATAGGTAAGGAGAATTTTTTTTTTTTTGATAAGTAACGTAAAAATATTACTAATTCCCCTTACCTAAAAATGATAGGTAAGGAGAATTAGTAATATACCACTCAAAAAATGAGATATAATTTTATACTTCTCCCAATTATCACAATGTTCACTCGCTTTGCAAGTAAAAAGGATCATTGAATCTTCAAACTTTACCTAGTTAGACTACATACGAGAACTGACAAGGAACTCTTGTAAGAGAGCATTTCCAAATACTCAGTAAACCATAATAATATTGCTCCACCGATATTCCACACAGGATAGTCAAATGCCAACTGCAGGCCAATACCTCAACAACTCAGGCCCAGGTTAGATCCTCTTCCACCACCAGCAGTCTATTGAGTCTAGACGCAAACATCTAAGCTACATCTTATCTCTCAGACCATCAGACAACAATATTCACTACGATCTCTCCACTTTTTTTTTTATTAATAACTACAACCTCTCCACTCTTATAGAAGAACAGTCTTAAACTCCTCATTATCCAGTTTTAGTGTGATGAAAATCTTTTCAATTTAGAACCACTTTAATGCTCGTTTATTTTATCTCAATCATATACACAAACCTCTTCATCGTGACTGTAGAGCAGATACATACATACTTTTAAATAATTAAATGAAATGAAGTCTTGGCAACTTTGTTCTCTCTCTCTCTCTCATACACATATCCCAGGTTTTTTAGTCTAATTTCCCTCAGACAGGTTAGGATAAATGAATCTAGTTGAGAAAAACATTGAGAATTAAGCATCAGTGTAAACTTCAACTAGAAGATGACATAACAAATAGAAATTCTCAATTGCAGAGGCACATTCAATAACAAAACCTAGAATGAAATAACTATGAAAAAAAAAAAACATGAATGCATACCAAGGCCAATGTTTTTGTCGAAAATGTTTTCAATTTAGGACCACTTTAATGCTCGTTTATTTTATCTCAATCATATACACAAACCTCTTGATCGTGACTGTAGAGCAGATACATACATACTTTTAAACAATTAAATGAAATGAAGTCTTGGCAACTTTGTTCTTTCTCTCTCTCTCTCTCATACACATATCCCAGGTTTTTTAGTCTAATTTCCCTCAGACAGGTTAGGATAAATGAATCTAGTTGAGAAAAACATTGAGAATTAAGCATCAGTGTAAACTTCAACTAGAAGATGACATAACAAATAGAAATTCTCAATTGCAGAGGGACATTCAATAACAAAACCTTGAATGAAAAAACTATGAAAAAAAACATGAATGCATACCAAGGCCAATGTTTTTGTTGGAGGGAGAATAATTTTGTCCAAACTCCCAAATTTGCTAAACATCTTGGCCAATTCATTTTCAGAAGAACCATACGGCAAGTTCTTCACTAACAGAACATGGTTGCTTCTTTTTACCCCATCAACTTTCCCAGCAGCATATTCCTCTAAAGATAATACATTTACTCCAGCATTTGTAAGAGCTTTTTTAGTCTCTGCAATCACTTGCGTTTCTGCCAAAGCTATGCGTACAGCAAGATCATCTGCTTCCCGATCAAGTAATTCACTCTTACTTACACCATATTTCCTAGCGATGTTTTCAACAACCTATTATGTGCAGGAGAACAGATAGCATGAGGCCCAATTCCATGACAGAAAGCATAAAATGCACACACAGAAATACTTCAGCAAAACACGGTAAATTCCTTAGGAATGCTATTGCTATGAGTGTTAGGCAGTAATGAGTTTTTTTTTTGTGGGGGGAGGGGGGAAGAAATCAAATGTAGGTATGATGGCATGACATTTTTTAGATTAAAAAAAAATTTAAAACCAGCAACCTCCTTCAGTTTACTCAAACTGCAAAATCACTGAAACTTAGCTTCACATTGAGTATGCATTGTATACTGTGTTTCAGGTTAAAACATACTGTATCAGAGCGCATGAAAAAGCTATTCCATGCTCTTGTATCTCCACTGGCTTCAGATGCCTTCCTCTCTTCCTCCCTCTTTTGCTTAAAATTTTTTGGAGTTTGGGCAACAGAAACATCAGTCCTAAAGAAATAGATGTCAAACTCCCAGTTTCAGTGAAAACAGAAAGCAATGAATGATGTGATATGAACAGAAAAGCACAAACAGGCCAATATATAGTAATGCTTTTTACCCTTGCTGGTCAGAAGAACTTTTTTCTTTAGCTGGCAAAACATGCAATAATCTGCCTTGGAAATCTGAATTGTCTAATTCTTCTAATGCCCTGTTTACAAAGAAAAATAGTTTAAGCAGTCTGACATACACTTTTTTTTTTTTTTTTTGATAAGTAAAGAAAATTTTATTCAGTCTTAAGGAGTCACCCAAGTATACAAGAAGTATGCAGCAAGGGGACCAAAATAATCAAATACATAAATTACAAGCATCCATCAAATCATAGACTGAAAAAATAGAATGACTTCCTATGATAGACATCCAATCTGATAGAGTTTTAAAAAAGAACAGCTTTAAATCAGCTATACTCCTTTCAGAATCTTCAAAACACTGGTTGTTTCTCTCTCACCGAATGCACCACATCAAACAATAAGGGACAGCCATCTAGATAACACCATTATAATGATGACCAAAGATTCCTTGCCAAAATGCAAGGAGTTCAACCACAATTTTTGGCATTGCCCAGTAGATACCAAACAAGGTGAACACCATAGACCACAACTCCAAACAATTAGACAATGTCGTAAAAGATAATCTACCAATTCTCCGTTACTTTTGCACATATAACACCAATCTATTATTTTTGAAGGGTAATTCCTCGTCGATGCGCACATATAACACCAATCTAAATCAACACCTTCTTACGTAGATTATCAATGGTCAAAATAGTTCTCAAAGCTGCAATCCAAACAAAAAATGCGACTTTGGAAGGAACCTTTTGCTTCCAAACACTTCTTCAAGGAAAGGACTGGGTACATACACCCAACAAAATGGAAAGATTGAGCAGAGGTTTGAATAGCATCATCAATTTGGAAGCAGGAATCCACAGGCTGTGTATAATTTACAAAAAATAAAAGAGGAAAATAATTCTACACCCTACGATGCAAAACAATCACAAAGTGCAGAAGGATATATGGAACTGAAACTTGTTTTTTTTTTAATAAATAATAAAATTGTATTAAGAGAAAAAGATCCCCAGTACACAAGGTGTATGTTAAGAAAGTCATAAGTGCGTAGGTAAAAGCGCCAGTTGCACTTAATCGTTGATCCTACGCACAATGTGCTAGCATGCTAGATTGAAGTGAAGCGCACAATTTTTATAAAATAATTTGATAAATTCAAAAATAATTATTAATGGGCAATTCAACAATCAAGTAATCAAAAAATCATATAAATTCAAATAAGACATTTTATACAATTCATATAACATTTATATAAGCACCTCTTTTTGCAATTTTACCAGAAAAATTGCAAGTCAAGTCATTTTTAATTTAGGATTAGCTAGATATGAGTACTTCTGTCAATATCCTTTCTTGAATCTCCAGTGGCCATAATGTGCTAGGGCTAATTGCTAATATTAGTTAATAGTTTAATAAGAAAATAAGAATTAGTCAATAAACAATCAATGGTGGACTGTGGAGTGATTGCGGTCCGAAATGGGTATAATAGAACTATAGAAGTGCATAGCAGCACACCATAGATTGAATTTTATAAATCCATGGTTTAGATCAATAGTGTTAAGATCCTGTGGCTACAATTCAGTTTAGGTTTTAGAGGAAAAAAGCGCAAAAAAGCACGCCTAAAGCATGCTTCTATGGATGCGCCTTGCTTTAGAGGAAAAAAGCGCTGGAGCGCTTTTACCAACACTGGCAACTACATCAAGACAAGGAACTATACGGTCTAAAACTACCAAGAACATGAAATTATTGTATGCCTCATGTGTGGTTTACGGTCAGCAAAGAGTACAACGAAAAAAAAAAATCAAATGAACAATATGTTTTGGCAAAACTTCCTTTTTTTTCTTCTTTTTTTCAAGTATGACAAGCCTCAAAACTAGAAAGATTGACCTCAATATCCATCTCATGCAAATCTTGTTTAAGGCATAAGAGCCACAAAATTGGAACCGTTACAAGTATCATCCAGCTTCAAGCTTCAAACTGGTCATTGGTGACCTAAACTCATTGCAATCCAAAAAATAAAAAGGTTCTTAGTAATAGAAGGGAAGCTATCTAACCTCATTGCAGATTCTGCAACTGCATAACGGATATAAGCTATTCCTTTGGACCGTTTTGTATCTTTGTCAATAACAATATGGACCTGTGAGACATCACCGAATTTACTAAAATGCTCTTCCAATTCCTCCTCACTGTTACAAAAAACACATCAAATAAAAATGAAAAACACGATAACATTTAAGGCCAAGTAGGAATATGAAAACTAGAAAAGTTGTTAGCATCATAAACAAATTGAATTCATATACTGAACAAAACATGTCTTTTTCTTTCCTTTTTTTCCCTTTTGTATAAGATACAATTTATTAATTATAATGGACAGGAAACACACACACACACACACAAATTAATCAATAAAAAGATAGAAGTAAGAATGAATACTTTGCTGTGTATGGCAGATTACGAACAAAAAGACGACCAGTCTCAAGAACAACTTCTTTCTCATCTTTCAAACTTGATGCTAGGTACCCGGGTTTAGGTATTCCACTGTCCGAGTCATGGGAATGTTCTTCCTCTTCAACCTCTTCGTCAGGTACAACCTCTTTAAGGGTAGTGTTTGATCCCTTTGGATCTACTTTATGAGCATCCTGGCTCTCAATGCTTTCCTTTAAAGATCCACTGCTGTCTTCTTTGTAATCATTATCATCATTTTTATCACTTTCATTGTCATGATCATCATCATCACTACTTTCTGAATCTGACCATTCTTGTTTCACTCTACTCTTGAAGTAATCCATATCTGAAACGAGTTCATCATGAGCTAGATTATGTGGTTTCTTAGTTTCATGACTATCTGATAACCCATGTTCTACTGTTTCATGCTCATCTAAGTCAACATGTACTGGAAATGATTTATCTTTGTGTTCCTCCTTTTCTTGATTTTGCTTCTCACTGAGATTAGCATTTTGGTCAGCTGAATTTGTTATCAATGTATCATTTGCCCACAATTTTGACTTCATACGTGGCTGCATGACCTCAAGGAACTCTTGAAGCTTAGGGTCATAATCCTCACTACCATTTTTAAGATTCTTTCTCTCTTCTTTAGAACCCACAAGGCTTGAATTTTTAGCACCAGCAAGTTTCTTCTCTTCAGTTGCTTTCTCTTCTTTCTTCAAAGAATACTGACTCCAAGGACGAGGAAGACTTGGATCCCCAACTTTATGAGCAATCTGAAATTAAGCATATAGGACTTATTTCTGGTCTGGTCAAATGCAAAGCTAAATTTACCTTTCTCCATATCTTCCTGTGTACATATAATTTCGTTTTCCATTGGGCGTCCAATATTAAAATAGTACACAAAGGACTCGAAAACCCTCTATCAAGGAAAGATCACTTTCCATTCATTAAGCATTTTTGAGCTCTGAAGTATAAAAACCATTTTATATATAAGAAAATAGTATATACGGTACTGAACTTTTTTTTTTTTGGCAGTTGGGGGGGGCGGGGGTGGGTGGGGATGAACAAGTGTCTCAATGAGCATTTGGATACTTGACATACCACAAGCATTTTTTTTTTTTGATAAGTAAGATGTTTATTGATATCAAAAAGTAACACCCTAGTACACAGGAAGTGTACAAGGGTTAAACAGTCAAGAACAAAAATTACAAGAATCTAAGAAATCAAGAAGTGATAAAAATGATTGGTTTTGCAAAGCAGACAACCAATCTCTAAGGGTTCTAAAGAAAAATAGCTTCAAGTCTGAAATCGATCTCTCCTTATCTTCAAAGCACCTACTATTTCTCTCTCTCCAAAGACACCACAATAAGCAATGTGGAATAGTCATCCATATATGCCCATTTCGATGACTACCAAACCTGCCTTGCCAACACGCTAATAGCCCCACTACAGATTGTGGCATCACCCACAAGCATTTTCAAAGGAAGCATTATCATTCTGCATGCATCGATATATATATATGCATTCGGTGCATAAGAAGAACTTCAGAAGTAAGCAAAAGGGCTTGCTATTTGCTCAAAGTTCAAATTTCAATCACTTTCATGTTGGTCAATGGATGTCTCTATGTTTTTGGGTATTAAACACAATACAAGAAATCCAAAAGTAAACAAAGGAGATTGCTTTTCCTACCAATTAGGCTAAGATCATTTTACCCCATCCACACGACAATCAAAAGAGAGAAAAAATCACTTTCAGATGATGGTTGGAATTGAGACATTTGACTCCACAATCCATTTTTACAATTTAAAACGTGCATTGCAGCAGGTTACTATTAGTTTGCAACAAATTTTCCCTCCTTCAAAAATCTTAAAATTTGAATTCTCAATAAATTTTGACTCTAATTTAACAAAATCTATTTTTTGTTTCATAAAATATGCATGAATTAGTGGTTGAGGATGAGTTTGGGATAATCTGTGAAAGGGATAAAGGGTTTCTGGTGGTTAGATCTGTAATGAAAATTATATGCATCTTCATCTGTGTGCTTATTAGTCCTGGTCTGTGATATGGAATTTTGTTTTTGTTATATCCAGCTTGGTCACGTTGTCTAATTAAACTTGAGAATTATTGATATCCTATTGTTGGAAGGAAAATATAGGCTTCATGACACGGCTGACATAGAGAGCTGAAATTAGAATCTCCGTTTGAGAGCACTCTATCTAATTTACCTACTCATTTTCTATCCTTATTTCCTATATCTGCTGCTATGGCTAACCTATTAAGAAACTTCAACGGAATTTCTTATGGGGTGGGCTAGGTGATGATCCCAAATTTCACCTAGTTAGATGGGCTACTGTTTGTACTCCTCCTTCTTCGAGTGGATTGAGGATTAGGAAGGTAAGACTTGATAATGAAGCTTTGTTTGGGAAGTGGTTATGGAGATTTGGGATTGAAAGGGATGCCCTTTGGAGGCGAGTGATAGAGGTGAAATATGGATGTGTATGTGGTGGCTGGTGTACCAGATCTATATATGGTCCATATTTTTTTGGTTTGTGGAAAAATATTAGTAGGGGATGGGCTTCTTTTTCACGTTATATTCTGTAAGATATTGGTGATGGGTCAAGGGTGAAGTTTTGGCAGGATCATTGGTGTGGGGAGACATCTCTTGCAGTCACCAATCCTGAATTGTTTAGATTTTGCCAAGATAAGGAGGCAAGTATGGTGGAGCTTATTAAGTCCACTAATGGAGTTCTTTTTTGGGATGTAAGTTTCTTTAGGGGTGTTCATGCTTGGAAATTAGAGGTTGTGTTCATGGATACCATATATATCACTACAATAAAGGGGTTTGGTAAGGATAAGATGTATTGGAAACCATATAGAAATTAGGGGTTCATGGTTAATAATTATTATAATGGGCTCTAATGATTGTTGTTTTCCATGGAAAAGTATTTGGAAGCAGAAGATCCCTTCTCGAGTGGCCTTCTTTGTTTGGACTGCTATTCTAGGGAAATGCTTGACGATTGATAATTACGTAAAATGAAGGTTTGGATATTAGATTGGTGTTATAAGTGCAAGTGTAATGGTGAATCAGTTGACCATCAATTTCTTCATTGTTCGGTTGCTATGGATTTGTGGTCTATGGTTTTGGGTTTATTTGGAGTAAGCTAGGTTATGTCGCAGTCTGTTATGGGGCTCCTAGCTTGCTGGCAAGCAGGCCTGGTCATCAAAGAAATGGTCATATATGGTTAATTGTTCCCCGTTGCTTAATGTGGTGTCTTTGGAGGGAAAGAAATAGTAGGTGTTTTGAAGATAATAAGAGATCCATACCAGACCTCAAGCTATTTTTCTTTAGAACTTTATTAGATTGGTTGGCTACTCTGCGAAACCAATTATTCTCTTCCTTTCTTGATTTTCTTGATTCTCGTAATTTTTTTGACCCCCTATACACTTCCTGTGCACTAGGGTGTCCTTTTTTATATCAATTAAACTTATTACTTATCAAAAAAATATATATATAAGTTTTGTAGATTCATGTTTCGTTGGGCTAGGCTGTTGGTTTCAAGGTTGAAGCTTTGCTAGGGCTTGGAGTTTACTTGATGTATGCAATGGACGGAGAATAAGAAGATTCTATGAGAATTGTAATAGAAAGGTTTCTACATGATTTTGTTAAAAAATGCATATTAGGCAGAAAATTGCAATTAGTGTAAATTCAGCTCTAGACAGGACTTCCTAATTAATCAAGATACAACTGATATTTTACAAAAAAAAAAAATCTACCAAACTTTTATTTTAAAATAATAATAATAAACAGTACAAGATACAGCAATGCGCACCTCACAAGTAATCCTAAAAGTATCAATGTAAGATTTGTTGAAGTATTTGATTGCTTCTCCAGCTTCACGCTCTGTGCGGAACCCAATAAAAGCAAACTGCCTGCTCTTACCATTCCTAAAGAAACCCACAAATGAAGCAAAAACACACACACAAACTTTAAGGACTAAACCATAACTTGAAAAAATGACAAACAATGAATCCGACATGAACACCCAAAAAAAAAAAAAGATCTGCTCTTACCATTCCTAAAGAAACCCACAAATGAAGCAAAAACAAACAAAATTTGTAGAACTAAACCATAACTTGAAAAAATGACAAACAATGAATCCAACATAAAAAAATAAAAATTAAAAATTAAAAGGAAATATATATAAATAAATGGAGTTATACTTGGTTCGCATTAGCTTTGCATCTGTTATTTCTCCTTTTTGAGAAAATAACTCTCGAAGGCGATCCTCTACCACATATTTTGGTAAATTCTTCACACATATCCTAGTCCTGTTCACAACAATATAAAAGAAATAATTATGCCAATATAATTTAAATTTTTAAAACAATTTAAATTCATTGCTGATTTTTTTAAAGCATTAAGAAGAAAAGAAATAGAAAATTGCTTTCTTCTGTATCAAATTATTAAAAAAAAATCACATAAACTAAACAATTCTTCTCTTTGGGTTAGGATCCTTTCAATTTTTTTTTATAGGTAATCAAAGATTTATTTCATAAAAAGGATATCATGTTCACGATGGTGAACACTCTGAACATTTTTTTTGATAGGTATGCTTAACACTCTGAACTTAAATCAAATAGGATCCTTTAGAGTTTTTAGCGTAACTCAACCATTGGGCTCCTAACATACAATCCATCCATTTAAAATGAGAGGACGATTCTATCAAAAATTGCACTTCCTAAGAACTTTGTTTGAATGCGTGGCTGCTTCATGAAGTTTCTTTTTCTCAAAATTTTTAGAATTTATGGAGCATTGTAAATTTAGAGCTTAGCTGAGATGTTCATCAAGTCTACTTCCTGTATACCGGATGTATTCTGTTTTTGCAAATAAAACTTCATTAATTGTAAAAAAAAAAAAAAAAACAGTAGACGTTTGCCATGTCATCAATAATTTAAATAGATACCAAAATAATGATAGTCAACATTTGTTTAAATGTTGCCTCCAAGCCACTCATTCCAAAATGAATGGATAAGATTCTTAGGGTGACTCCATATATCTATCTCTGGTTGTTTCCTCTCTTTGCTTGGAGATGAATAAGGATTTTCTCTATAACCACACGAAAACATCTAAATGGTTTCAAACAAATGATCTTCCATCCCATTGAGAGAGAGAGAGAGAGAGAGAGAGAGAGAGAGATAGAGAGATAGAGAGCAAAACTAACCCAAGTGGGTGAGGCACAATCTGGGTCTTGAAGTGATCCTCCATTCCTCTACCTCCTCCTTGGTCTTCTTCTTGTTTTTTCTCTCTTTACACCACTCTACTCACACCAAATCAATCACTGCAAAGAAACATGCAATGACTTGTTAATCACATGCACCCACCAAGTGAGCTAGAAAGGACAGTTCAAAGTAAAAATGAAAAGAACAAGCTATGAAGAAATGACAAGGCATAGTAAATGTCAAAATTGATATGAAGTGTAAATCATGCAAGAAGCTTTATTTAAAGTGACAAGACATATTAAATGTGACATTTAATGCAGCATTCATCGTATGAGAAACTGCAATTGAAATGACAAGCCATGTAAGTGTGACATTCGTATGTAGCATGCATCATGTGAAAGGCTGCAATTAAAATGCAAAGTCTTATTAAATGTTTAGCAGTTAGCAACATAAGGTGACATTATATATGAATTTCTAATCAATTGGACTTCACAAGTACATATATACTCTCTTATGTAAGTTTCTCTTGCTCTTGTTCAATTGTATCAATGAGGAATGAGCTCCAAGGGATCAAGATCAATGAGAGGTGTGCAAGATGACTTCGGATCTAGCATCGTGTGCAACTCCAACTAAAGTCACAACTACAAACGCACATAGACCATTATGGGGTGATTTGGCAAGAAAAGAAGCCAGCGTTTGCTAATAGACTAATTCATATATACTACTTGGGTGTGCTGGGCAAATTATGCTCAGTGAACCTAGTCATTATACTACATTAAGCATGACTACAGGGGTGCCTAAGGAATTTTGACAGTGAAAATGATGTGAGCAGGAGGTCTGCTGTCGACTGAACATGTTGCCTATGCCGAAGGCACATCCAGCATACTGAAGAACTACTACAACAGATTTTGGGATTTTCATTATTAAATAGGAGATACAATGTTATCATAACAATGATGATGTCATACCACTACAAGTCTAAAATTGAAGTTTAACTTCAATGATAGTAAATAGGATAAATCAATCAACATTTCTGCTCCACATATCATGTAATGTCAAAACTCGAAACTAAACATCACAAGCATGTGCATCATTGCACCATTCAAACAATTACAAACCCCAACTAAACAATACAATATTTGGTTATCTGTGCTTTTTTCCCCCCTTTTTTGAACCACCGAGTTATAATTGCTTATCGAAATTATTCATTCCTTGCTTAGGTTAATCAAAATTGTGGCAACAAGAGTTATGCAGAACAACCTACTGAGACTGCTTTTGTGGTAGTTGTTGCTTGGATTATTTATTTTGATTTCATTAATGTCTTATTCTCTATTTTTGCATATGCTTGAATTCTTACTTTTGTTATATGCTTGAATACTTTTTAGGTGAATTTGAGCTGTGACAGTTTCTATGGAGTGAAAAACAACAACAAATCAAGCCAGTTAAAAAATAAAAATCAAAATAAAGAATGTATTTTTAGGTGAATTCTGCTTTCTGAGATAAGAACAATACCTTTAAGAGAACCCATCACTAAAATTACAAAATAAAGAAAATACTTTTATGAAATTACCACACACCCCAAAAAAAAAAAAAAATAGCCACGCTTCAAAATCCCAGAGAAACGAAGAAATAAGAAATACCCATCTGGGAATATCCTCAAATTACCAAACGAGAATGAAGAAGCGCAAGGTGAACTATCAAAAGAACCATAATAAGGCGCACAGAAATTACAAGGTGAACTATCAAAAAAACAAGTATTGTTGGCGAAAATCTAAAGATACATAGAGAGTGAGAGATGGGCAATACCTTGACGATAACGGCGGCAAGAGTGGTGGTGAAGCTCGCCGTAGTCCGAGGAGGATGAGAGAAATTAGTATTACTGCTCGTTAATAAGTATATTTCAATGGTGGCTTCTGCGTCTATGGTAGCTTCTGCTTTAGGGCCAACAGGCCTTTCCGTCTATTTATTTTGTTTTTAAAAAAAGATACAAATTACATCTTTAAGTTTTTTTTTTTTAACTTAAAAAAAAAAAAATATATATATATATATATATATAATATATGTACAAGCCTCGGCACACGCGCTTCGCGCGTGCGATGAGATTTTTCTTTTTTAGTGGTCCTATTTTTAAAAAAAAATTGTATTTAATTATTTTATATATATATATAATTTTTATTTTAAAAATATAATTTATAAGTGAATAAATTAATTTAAAAATTAATAAGAGAGTGGTCCTATTTTTTAAGCAATATTTTAGTGGGAGTTAGAGTTGCATTTTTACCGGATTGTCCTTTAGTTTTGTCTCTACTTAAATATAAGACTGTATGGGCATCTTTGAACTAAAAAAAATGAGCATTTACCGGATTGTCCTTTATTTTTGTCACTATTTAAACATAAGAGTGTAGGGGCATTTTTTAACTTAAAAAAATAAGAATCCAAACAAGAAAAACCCCTTAAATAGTAGTATAGATATATATATTAGTTTTTTTTAAAAAAAAATTAATTATCCCAAAAAAAAAGTAATTGACCCATATTAATAAGTTTTGTGTCTGAAAAATAAACTTGTGACCAAACTTAATAAAGTGTATTTTGTATTTTTGTATTTTCTTAAAAATAAATTTTAATAGCTTTTTAATTTTTTTTTTTTAATACTTAACAAGAGTAATGGACAGAAGTACTAACGTTGAAAATAAATGTGAACTTATACAATCAAATTGATAAAAGTGAAACTTATATAGGATCAAAATGACAATTTTTTTTAAAAGTATAATTTTTTTTTTTCGGTAGTGTTGTGTAGGCATGTAATAGACAATTGCTGTTTTCTATTTTTGCTAAAATTCAACAAGTCCAACACAAATATTTTTATTTTTCAATGCATGGCCCAAACCCTTAAAATATAGTTGGGAATTAAGGAAGTGTGATTTTTTGGACGGTCATGATTAGACTTATTATGGGGGGTTTTCATTTTCCCAAAACATAAATTTTGCTAGTTGGCACATTTTCAAAATATGAGTCCATGAAAAAGCTCACATGTTTGGGCACTAACATGCTTTAGTAACACTAGTTGCTCTAATCTTTGTCATATGGCCACATGGCTAACTTTGATTCCTAACCATGTGATTCTCCAAAAATGTGTAGGACACGACTAATTTACCTTAACATTTTGTTTTAGGAAAAAAGTAAATAGACACCTTGAGAGCATTGACTTAAAAAATATTTTTTAAAACTTTTGATGGAAAAAAAAAAACTAAGGTTATGTTCCCTAATAGTTTTTATTTTCTTTTTTCAAAAACTTGTTTTTGGGAATATAAAGGGAAAAAAAATTTCTTTTATTTTTTAAATAAAAAACATGTTTGGTTAGTTAAAATAAAAAAAAATTGAAAAAGAAAAAAAGAAAATACTAAAATATGTTGTTACTAGAATTTTAACTATAATGTTAATTCATTAAATAAGACAGATTCATTAAATTAAATGCGTGTTTTCATTGAATTTTGAAAACTAGAAACTAAAAAAAGTCTTTTGCATGTTTTCAGTTTTCTTCACAAATTGAGTTTTGAGAACAATTTTTGCATTTAATCCATTTTGAGTTGCCAAACAAGTTTTTTAGTTTTAAAAATAGAAAACTGTTTTTGAAATCAGAAAATAAGGTTAAAAAAACAGATAGCGAACATACTCTAATTTTTTTGATGCATTTTTATATTTCTTTTAAAAGTGATATCAAAACTTTTATAAAATGGTCTAATAACAAATATCCTAGGGTCATTCGTTAAAAAACTTCTACATTATATGACTAATTTGGCACCATCAGTGAAGCAAAGAAGAGAAGGAGAAAGATGAAATAATGAGAAAATAATTATAAAATTAATAAAATATTAAAATACAAAAATACAATAATCGTGTACATTTATAATTCAAAAATGTAAACATACAATATTATAAATAGGATCCGATTAATATGTGTCCTAAGGGCACACATTAAATTATCTATTTTTAAAAACATTTTATAAGAAATTTAAAAAACTTTTTTAATTTCCAATAAAACTTTTTTCAAAAATAGTATATTATTGTGTGCTTTTAAGACACATGTTAGTAAAATCCTTATAAATAAACCGAACAGGTTGTTTTTTGAGTAAATATAGTGGGGGTATACAGCATTACATGTGGGTACTTTTTGAGTAAATATACATTATTATAGTGGGCGTACAATATTATATGCCCACTTATGTAAGTGCTCTAAAGCGAGGGCGTGGACATTCGGCAAAGAAAAAAAGTGAGGGTGTGGACGCCAGTGCTGTTCCAAATGAAAAAGATTGATTCAGGGATATGAAGAAAATAAAATATTGTAATAGGAAAATGAAATTGACCACAATCTGATTCATTTCAGTAAAACCCTATTGCCAAAAAGTGCCGATTATTATCAAGAATACCAAGTCCTCTGAAGGAAGAGAATTTCAAAACAGCAACTAAATATGCTTTACATTTATAGTGTTAAACACAACAAAAATGAAAGCTATAAACTACTGTACAGACAGACAAAGGGGCAGTCTTCTATCTTCCATTATGTAGAAGACTGAAGCTTCACTTGTCATTTACAAATAGATTAAAAAAGATTGATTATGCCAAGTAATTGTATATCTGCGGGTTGTTCTTGTCACGCTCTAGATACTCCCTGTCGATAAGGCTTTCAATCCGTTTCTTCAAATCAGCTGGCTTTATTGGAAATTTGAGCTGTTTTAAAGGAGAAGGAAAAAAAAAATCACATCACTAAGACAATCCAATTCATCTTAAATTTAAAATAGTTGGGCCGTCCATTTTATGCCTCTCGGGTCATCAATCACATTGTGTTTAATCTGAGTTCATAAGGGGCTTCCATAAATTCAATGATTCTGTAAAATTAACCATTTTTTCTTCTTACATGGAAGTCAATAGCACATGCTTGCCATGATATTTGATTTTGCCTGGGCCCTACTTTGTAGAGATCTCAAAATTAAAAGAAGGGATTTACTAACGTGTGCCCTTAGGGTATATATTAGTAAACCATTTTAGAAAACTTTTTATGGAAAAACGAAAAAGTAATTAACTGTTTTGACAATTTTTTCAATTTCCCATAAAAACTTTCTCAAAATGGATGGTTAATGTGTGTCCATGCACACATTAACCGGACCCTTAAAAGAAAAAGATAAATAAAGCATAAAACATTTACCTGTTGGAAGAGTTCAGTTATCAGAAGTGTGTGACTGAGCACTTTTCTTGTCTTCATTATTCGTACAATAGCAGCATCAACCTATGGTTTATCAAGAAAACAAATTATATTGGAAAAGTTAAGTTTCAGTTGGGAATCTAGAATAATATTTCGTATGTGCATATATCTATATAGAATAGTAACACAAACATAGGTTTGACCTGATATTGACGGTCCTGAAAAACTCGTTCAGTGGTGCTTGTATTCTCCTCCACTGTTTCCTTCATCTGTATTGCATTTACCTGCTCCCATCAATGCAATGTTAGCTTCATATTCCATCATATGAGTGGAAACCAAAACTCAAAAGTCCATCAGTTCTTTCACCCAAAGTCAAAATTGAAAGTCTTTGATTTCACATATTAACTTTTGACACTTGCCAAACTTATGCAAGTTCAGGATCATCTAATCAACGCTGTTGTTACTTAACATACAGATTTACCTTTATACGGTAAAGTGGAGCAGTAAATACATCATTGAACACAAATGAATCATCATCCTCTACGTCCCTACCCTTGGGCATCTGTGGCACATATAATTATGGAAAGCAGAAATAGTTAACCAATAAATAAATAAATAAGTAATCCAACACTTCAATTTTAAAAGTACGTTTCTTAAATACGCATCCTGCAATGCTTGACTACCAACCTTTTGTAGGACTCGAACTTTTCCACACGCAAGGGACTGCAAAGTCCTCCTTAGTTCCTTATCCTCAATTCCAGTGGAGTCCTTAATATCTTGAAAGCTTAGCCTCTCAGCATCATTAAAGAGCATCAAAACAACAGTCTGTAGCACAAGACATATGATATAACCAGAACACTATAAGTTGTCCACTTCGGTAGGCAAAATCAATAATAATAATAGAGAGTACTGAAAAGCAAAACAAAGCATAATGGCCTAAAAGAGACCAACCTGAAACAGAGAAACTGCCAGCTCCTTTTTACCTTTAGGAAATTCAGCTTTTAACACACAATGACCTAACGAATTTTGCCACATTAAGCGCCTCCCACTGTACTTGCTCAAGTAGAACTCCTTGAAAATGTCCTATTGCACCAAGCAAAAGAAAAGATTGAGACAGGTGCTCAGAAGCACAATGAAACAACCCACAGTTGAAAGAGCTATTTGGTGTTTCCCCCAACCTGGTAGACATTCAATTCATGAGGAAGTCTAACATCCATGGGCGGGTATGTTGGCCAGTACCTGCAGTTAGTCACCCAAAACCAATGAAGCTACTTGGGAATATTAAGTGAATGAAAAATCCGAATGAGTTTGAAGATAATGAACAAAGTAAGACCTACCCTGTTGTTAAAACATGTACACTCAACTCAATCCCGGATGGGAGTTTTGTCCTGGCCTGGGATGATTGTTTGAAGGATTCATTTATTTCTTTTGATAATTCAATGTCCTGAAAATTTTTCACAAAAAAAAAAACACAGAAACTATCATTAAATAACCCATACAAACTCATTATAAAAGCTCATATGGTGAGTGTTTCTTAACAAAGAATAGAAAAATCATTTACTAAGCTTTTTCAAAGATAAAAGCTCAAAATGCGCACTGCAAAATAATGATAATGAAGTGATACGGATAGTATAGAGGCAAAAAATTGACTACAGAATCTCATATGATGAACTTCTTACTGTAGAAAGTCAACCCAACACTTCATCTCCCACTTGCTGAACTACACTAATACAAATTACACAATACTTTTTTAAGTACAAATTATACACAACACAGTAGACAATAACTTGTCAGCACAGTGCTGCATTGATCTTCATATTATTGTCAATTTAAAGTCTCGACTCCTGGAGCATCATAAAAAGTTGATCCAGTACTCAGGATGCAAGCACTGGTCACATGCGAATCTTAAATGTGGATTAATGGTGAAAACATGAATTTTGTATGTCTAAATGATTCTTACATTGCTCAAGAGAATTGCAACCTAACACATGCTCCCCTAATAAATCCACCAAAAGTTAGCCTAGTCCAAGGTGCTAATCCGTAATTTAATATGTAGATTGCAGCTTAAACCTGGAATGAACAGGGTTCTTCCATCAAACCAGGTAAGACCCTAGTGTAAACTTCCAAATTTGGAAAATCAGACAAAAGCTGCCATCCCATTCATGACATCAACACATCATCAAGGCCACATCATCTAGATGATATTAAATGTTCGGATAAGATCCCCTCCAATTCAAATCCTCCAATTCCCTTCAATTTTTAGCCAGATGCGAGAAATGTTGTATTTATTTGATTTTGTGTGATTTACATGTGTTTTTTTAGGACCATTGGATTTCTTAAATGTGTCTTACATCTGGATTAAAATTGAAGGATTTGAATTGGAAGGGAGCCTTTCCCATAAAGGTTGCCCCACAATTTGAAATCATCTTTAAAAGCATTAATGATAATTGACAATTTTCAAACCCGAAATTCATACAGATTAACAAATGAGCATACTTTGAACATTCCTTCAAGTTTGTTTGTAAATTGGCTGCCACACTCTGTCTTTAGCTGCATTAGCAACAAAAACTTGTTAGCACAATGAATAGATGAAAAACATGCAGCAAATACATGTGAGTCACAAAAAATCAATCCTTAACCTTAGAGATCATGGATTTCTCCGCATCAATGGAAGCGCTCTTTCCCAAAAGCAGCCTTTTTGCAAGATCCTTCTTATAAAATGCTTCAAACACGTCCTTGCCCTTCATTAATAAGCAAGAATACAACATGTTTCTCAGTGTCATTTTGATGAAAAACATGAGATGTAAATAATAGCAAAAACAACCATTACCAGACAATAGAACTGTTAGTTAATCCAATAGTCAAACTAACCTGAATAAACCTGAATAAAACCAAAACTTTATCAAGAGTACCCTCCAATTCTTCCTCAGAAGTACCCTTATTCCCAGCACGAAGCTTTTCATCCAGAAATTTCGCAATCAGCTCAGCAGGTCGGTTCTATGAAAAGAACCAATATATCAGAAATAATGACTTGATAGATAAGAAAGAAAAACAAAACAAAACAAACATAAGATTGATGCAGATTTTAACAAGTAAAGGATTTCCTGAATCATTAATCTTTCCGAGAACAACTCCCACCATGAAAGAGAGAAACTTCCATGGGATTTCAAGAACTCTTAGTTTTGTTTTAGGATACTCAAATATTTTGACAACTAAAGCAGTATGATTGATGTGGGTTGGGCAGAATGCTAACAACTATGAAAAAGCAAATAATGCAGGTCACTGCACCAGTTGGGCGAGCTTATTACTAGAGTCAGATTAGGTATCTTTCCTGGCAAGTAGCGACTGAATTAATTGGTCTGACAGTTTGCATGCAGGATGCACACCAAAATCTTGTTAATAACAATTTCTAATATAAAAATTATGAATTCTTGTAGGACAGATTTGTATTGTTAGTGAAATGTGAGTGTGTGGATAGATAATGAAATGTACATATAAAATTGGTATGGATAGACACTGATCACAAATAGTTGTCATTAATCCAGAAAAGACTTAAACTTAGCTAATCCGGAATTGCTAGTCTCCCAGACTTTGGCTATTCTAATTCCTATGTTTATAAATCCCATATAAATGCATCATTTTTTATAAGTAATAAGATTTATTGATATCAAAAAGGGACGCCCTAATACATGGGAAGTGTACAGGGGCCAAGCAAATCAAGTACAAAAATTACATAAATCAAGAACTATAAGAAAAGAAGATTAATATTGATTTTGTAAAGCAAACAACCAATCCATTAAGGTTCTAAAGAAAAATAACTTGAGGTATGATATGGATCTCTCATTATCTTCAAATGACCAAAGCAACCTTGCCAACAAGCTAGGAGCCCCATAACTGACTTCGGCATAACCCAACTTACTTGAAATAAACCCAAAACCATAGACCACAAATCCATAGCAATTGGACAATGAAGGAAAATATGGTCAACCAATTCACCATATAAATGCATCATCTAATCAACATTCTTTTTTTAAAAAAAAATTTAGGTGCTTCAACTTCAAATCTTGCTTAATGACAATGATGATGGTCCCTTGCTGAATGAGGATCTTGCTTAATGAGAATGATGATTATGTAGATTAAGATTGCATTGCATATTTGCATTGATTTTGTCAGTCAAAGATAACATTACTTAACATTCTAGTACTTTTTAGCCTTTGCCTTTTTGGTTCTATACTTCTATTTTGATTCAACCATGTTTTTTAATCATGGCCATCAAATATCATGATTGCATATATTTTGTAAAGCACAAGAGAATTATATAAATGCTATATAAATTATATAAAATGGTTTATTGTAATTTATATGATTCATTGATCACTTGATTGTTGTATTGACCATTAATTTTTTTATTTTTTACATGTTTCTTCACATCGATCAAGCGCTAGGCTCCAGGAGGCCTTTGCGCTTAAGTGCGCCCAGCGCTTTTAACGACACTGCGATATATATAATTCTCCTATGAAGGGTTTTTTTTTTTTTTTTTTCTAATAGGGGTGTCCAAAGCTCTTCGAGCATCTGACTATTTCACCGAGTATGTGTAATCCTCCCATCTAACACGCACCAATAATTACAAAGAATCCCTTGGGCGTGGCCCCAAGACGATGGCTAGGAGTTTTGAACCTAAGAACTCATAGATCTCATAAGGCCTTGGGAATCACTAGACCACCCCTTGGGTTTCTAATTCTCAAGTGAAGTTGAGAGGAGGGGAAGAGTTAACAGCACATAAATAGCACTTTATCAATTTAAATTTCATCCCAAGGCTGGTAATAAAGAATAATGATAATAGTGTTATTAACTAAGAAGCACTATTCAATAAATAAAAATTATAAATAAAAAAAAAAAAAAAACTACGAAGCACTGACACGGGTACGGATACAACACGGCAACACGACAATTTCTGAAAAAATGGGACACAAGTATGGCAAGACACGTCTATTGAATAATTATTAATATTTTTATTTATATTTTCTATATAGTATTAAGCATTTATTTTTCATATAATGTTAAATATATATATCAATGTAAGAGTAATAATGAATAATAAAGCAAGTCCATGACTATTAAAGGATGTTTAGAAAATAGAATACAAACCAAGAATAAAGATATTTGTTAATTTTCAAATGAAATATTATTTTAGAGCATGAATACTCTCTTTGTTTTGAGAAAGGGTATTCGATTCCTCTTGTTCTTCTGTCCCGGCCATGTCCAGCATATTCTTTTTTAAAAGGACATGACTGGAACACACATGCAGAAGTGTCCCAGGAGTATCAAGTGTCCGACACGAGTATGACACAGTTATGGCACCCAAAATGAAGTTATGTGCTATCTAGTAACTCTAATTTAACCAGAACTTAATACACACTAATTAAAAAATTCATACTTTCACCTCTATAGCTTTTGATTCATTTGATTTTACTTCTCTATCCACAACTATGCAATAGACAATCCATTTTGTTCAGTTTATCACTAACATAGCCAACAAGAGAAACATGAAAGACCAATGGGTATCTTATTACCTGACGAAGATTGATGAGATGCTCAAATGCATCCTTAATGGTGTTGCAAAATGCATCATTCTTGGAATAGCTTTCTTCCCATATTGTATCAAGCGAAGCCTTAAATTCTAAAAGGGATGAAACCATATCTTTGTCTTTCTCTTCATCCATGACAATGCCCTGCCCAGTTCTGCGGATGTATGAGCTAAGGGCTTGCCTTAGTGATTCAAGCGCATTGACCCTTGAAAACAGTGAATACATCCTCTGGAGGTCCTCAATACGGTGCCCATCCATTAGCATCATGAAACCCTGGAAAGAGCATAAAAAGCCTAGTGGTTTAGAAAGGATGAAAAACTTGGCCTATTATATAGAGAAGGCAAGAATTAACTATGCGTAGAATGAGAGAGCCATGTCCTTGTTCACACCTTATCAAGAATGGCAGATATGTGGCGTTCAAGGAGTTGCTTTTCTGCAGTTGCTATTAGTGGTTTTCTTGTACAAGCATCCAGGTAGAGTACACATCTTTCATGTTCCTCGTGCAACCTTGTCTGCAGCAATTTTATAATTACATATCTTCAAAAGTAAACAGAAATCATGTAATGTAGAATCAGATGGCAAGATAGATCAAAATTGTCATTCAGTAAACCACTTTCAAGTGATTTACACATGTAGTCAACTAACAATACAATACAGCAAAAAGGATTATACAGAAGAGAGAATCACTTATAGTTGGAAGATAGATAAGGAAAACCAGGAGAGGGGGAGAGGGGGGGGAGGGGAATATGCACCTCTACATGCTTCAGATAATCTGGAACATCTGATTGCTGCATGAATTTCATGCCTTCAGCAGCATAAAACTCAGACGTGCACTCAAGAAATGGCTTTTCAAAGCTTTCTGCGTAAATTCCTAATGCAGTAAACATCTTCAAGAGATGGTTAAGGAGAGTCCTATCCACTGCTTCACCTAATCTGAAATACCAAACAGAACAGCAAATCACAAGTTGAAATGTCAAGCTTCTTCATACGGTAATGAATCCAACCACCAACAAAATAAACAGGAAAAATAGAAAGTCATTGACCATAAAGATGACTATTACAAGCATAAGGGGAAAAGAACATGCTAGTAAATTGCCAGCATAAAACATCACCTTGACATGGAATTTTTCAATCAGACTTCTAAGGGGTCGACTTCTTCTAAGATGATTCAACAATCAAATGATGCCAAAGAGAAATACGAAGTGCCAGGCCTTCAACAAGAAGAATTCCATGACAACTAGGAGTTGGCTCTATACAAATCAAACATAAGTTCTTGACACTAAAAGAATCTTTTTTATCTTGGGACTGGTATTATGCAGACATTACACTCCTAGCACCAAAATCAGGAATTCACCAAGTAGGAAAGTCCAAAAATCAGATGATAAGGGGGTGTTTGGTTCCCTCAAAACTCATATCTCATAACTCATAACCCACAATTCATAACTCACATCTTATAACTCATAACTCATAACTCATATTTATTTCCCTATTTCCTCATAACTCATTCTCACCATGTTGGGCATCCCAAATCCAGTTGGCTTTCTCTCTTAAAAAAGCTAAGTTAACTTGCTGTCCTCCACTCTTTAGTCAGAACGGTAATGTTGTCCTCTACTTCAACTCACCTGCGTGACTGGTCCTATACTCCATTACATCTCAGAACCCAATGAAGAGTAACAAAAGGGAAGAAGTGAAAGCCACAGCCATCCATCAGGCATGGGATTTTAGAACCAAATCATATTGTCAATTTGATTTTTCAGCCAAGTTTCAAAACTCACTGCAAGTTTTTTTTTACTTGTATTTTTTTTCAATTTGATTTTCTTACCAAGCTCATGTATAGACTAGGCATTCTCCACATTCCCTACCTGTACATAACCTGCCAAAAATCAAATCCCACGAAACCAATTCCAAAAGAGGACTTTCATCAAAAAACTTACGTGCATCACTCATATTCTCGCATGGTTGTTCATCTAAATCAAAGCCCAATTTTTGAACATAAACATCTGAATCAAAACCCAGTTTCTCCACATGGTTGTGCAGCTGTTACCCCAGAAAAATACCTTAAGAACCCGTAAAATCCCACAAATTTTAACCATAAAACCCAAAGAACCCACCAAGGTCCGAAACAAAGAAGATTCACCTGAGCTGAGTTGAAGGGAAGGTTTTTTGGATTGAGAGAGATGAGAGGCCGAGAGAGATGAGAGAACGAGAGAGAGAGAGAGAGAGAGATTCTCGTTCACCTGAGCTGACATCAACGAAACAACCATTGGACTAAGATCAGAAGAGAGACAGAGAGATCATAGATGAGATGAGCAGAAAAATTTTGAGTGAGGTGAATAGTGTGTTTGTTTTCCTCTACTGATAAAGATGAAATGAGTTTAGTGCTGTGTCTGACTTGATAGTGACCGGTCAGTTGTGTGGGTCCTAGCAACTTGAAATTTTTTACAAGTTTGCCACTTAACTCATTTCCTATAACTTGAATACTAACAAAACTTGTTTTCAATTTCCATCACTATAACTCAATTTTTTGAGTAATGAGATATGAGAATTGAAAAGAAAAAAGAGACCAAACAAGAGAACCTGAGGTGGGGCCCATGAAATTTGAGAATTGAATGATGGAAATTGAGAATTGAGGGATGAAAATGGCTAAACCAAACACCCCCTAAGTTTCAACTTTGTATTTTTAATTTAGGGAATTAATTTCTTTGGCTACATGCTTATAGCATTTGATTGTTATAAATGTGGCATATATTTACAAAGAAAATACTATTTTTCTTGACAACACATCCCTACATGCATCAAGCTGGTTCCAGTATATCATTTCATTTTGCAATTCATATACCATCAACAAATCACAAGAGATACATACACAAAAAGATAGCTGAAATTACATTCATAAATACGCCAACAAAATTGTTTCCTATTTATTTTGATGATGGAAATAGGAACATATACACTACATGCATTGACAGAGTAAATTCAATCGCAACTAATCTTCTTATGACCCATTCCATAACTGCGTAATCACCTTTGGAGGACCTTTTTCTTTTTTGGCATCTTCCTTGAGGTTTACAAGCTTCTAAACCATTGCCAACAAGAATTTATATCCAACTTTCAGTGAAGACAATTTTAAGAACAACATCCTTCCCATAACTAGTCTCAGGGGCCTGTGTGAATGTCAAATCCCCAAGATTGTAGGAGAAATGTCATTTTTGCCACTTCCGAAAAATGAATATAAGTGGTTCATATAACCAAACCTTATCTCATGGCCCTGCTGTAATTTAAAATTTAGGCACTTCGAAATAGATAAAATCATTTTTAAGTTACAATAAGTGATTGCTAACACACAAGCACTACATTAAGATTAATAAAATATATGAGATACAAAAAATAAGCATCGTTATGGGAACCTCCATGTAAACACCTATGAAACTTAAAAATGTGTAACTGGAGGAAAGTAAAGGACCATAAAGGCTCAAAAGAGAATGCTAGCACCTATGAAACCAAATGTGTAACTTCTGTGGAACCTCCATGTAAACACCTAAAACACTTATTAATGCAACTACAAACAGCATCAAGAACCAAGGAAAAAGAATATCAAAAACCTTTTGGAGGAGATGTATGATGGCTTGCATATCTTCAGAAGAATAAATATTTACCTTTCGCTCTGAATCATTCTTAAAAGGCCTGTGACAGTTTTGTGCTCAACTTCTGGAGATAATGAAAGATGTTTGCGGAAAAGCTGCAATCCCATGTCCCACAATGATCGCACATTAGGTGTTTGCTTTACATATGTTCTATCTAGATACAAGGCGATACCACGAATCAACAACATTTGGTCACAAAGATCCTGCCAGCATCTCTCGACAAGGGAGAGAAAAACCACCAAATCTGGGCTTTGGCCAAACAAGGATTGCAATGCTTCAGATATGTGCGCTTCACACTCCTTCTCAATCCGTTGATAAAGATTTCCCCCCAATTTGTGTAGACAAAGGTCATTAACAGCCTAAACAAAACATAATGCGTTAGCTAAGCAATCAGAATGCATGAGAAATTTTACATTGGAAAAGGTATCTGAATCCCAAACAAAGAGCAAGAAAGATTTAGCAGATTCCACCTGATAAAGTATCTCTGAGTCAATAGGATCAGGTTGCTTTAAAAATATAGCAGATATAGCAGATTTCAGCTTTGCCCATGTATCCTCTTCAAAATTTGCAGGCAGTGTTGGTTTGGCTTCAGAGAAACAAAAGGGGAAATGAAGAAGGAAATACATCAGTCCCTCTTCTTCCATATAATAGTGAAAGTAAAGAACATTTTTGGATTCCAAACTCAACTGCTACTAGTTTTTTTCTACTTCAACATGACTTTTGTTGGTCTCTCACAATTTTATTAGCGAGTGAAACATATATGTGCTTGCTTGCCATAGCTTTTTTTCCTTCTTATTTAGCTTACATACAACTTTTTAAAGCTTTACTTTTTCTAGGTATAACATGACATGGAAGGCACACAACAAAAGAACTATTAAAACAACACCAATTAACTTGCCATGGCCAAAAAAAATTAATACTTATCAAAATAGTTCCATCATAAACCATGGAAACCAATGACAAATTAAAGCTAGGTTAAAAAAGACAAATGAAAAAGAAGAGGTTGCACATTTCTCAGCCAATAACAAACAATACTTGATTAAAAACCAATGATAATAATAACAATACCTAATAAGAATATCTTACATATTTATTAAACCCGACAAAATCAAGCTTATCAAATACAGAGGAATTATGTGTAGATAACAAAAGTATTGTCCAAAAACAGCATATGTTAGAAGCTTACAAGTCATTTCACTCTATTGGTATACTTTTTAGAACACTTGAGATAAATTTAGAATTTCAACCTCAAATTTTATGGATTTTAAATAACACCTTCAAGCTGTTATTTCAAATCCTCAAAATTAGCTGTTTGAATTTGCCAACAGAGTGGAATGAGAACCCTCCCTGCATTATAGGTAAGTCTTTCCAAACAACAGCTTTGAATTTGGGGCCACAATATTAAACCCACTACTTCAATACAGATAATTTAACTGTATCCCGACATTATCCTCATAAGAAACTTATTGCTTAAGTCAGATCATGTTAAACATCATGCATCTAAATGCTGCACTTCCCATTAACAAGATCCAAGTTTTAAGACAGTTTTTTTTTTTTTTTTTTTTGATAGGTGAAAATTTTTTTGGACAATATAATATATATTGAATTAGGAGAATTACAACCAGTGGTACCTCCACTTGGGGTTTAAGAGAATAACATAGTTCCATACACTAAGTTGGAAAAAAAAAAAAAAAAACAACAACAACAACAACAAGGACAAGGACAAGTTACACGCCAATACACAAAATTGCAGAACAGGGACAAAAATGAATATGCCAAGACCAGATCTAACTTGGAAAAATCACATCATCGTGACATTGACGATGCTTTGTAACATTCTGTAGCACATCTGGATAGTGTCTTAGCTCCACCTGAAAGTTAAAGCAGAAGCTAATCTCGAGAAGCATGGTCCAACGATTGCAGCAGTCCCACTGTAACTCTATGCACCACTGGTGTGGTCTAAATCCAGTTTGTGATTTAATGGCTTTTATGATCTCACTGCAACAATATTGCTTAATTTGTAGTGATAGCTTAGAATTTATGCGGTAAACTCCGTTTCCTTGACCTCTGGTGGTGTGAGGACAAAGATCCTGTGTATTTATTAGCAATGGCCACATTCCCATTCCCATTCCCATGAGGACGAATCGTCTATCTAACAAGCAATGGCAAAATTTCCCAAAGTTGGAGATTGCCTACCAGACCCACTCTTCCCGCAACCCAATTTTGGAAATATCCATTGCCTAACAGACCCAATCTTCCCCACAAATAATTTTGGAAAATGTCAGCAATGAACAAACCCACTCTTTCCCCCCAACTTTGGAACTTGGCATCCAGTTCTCTCTTCAGTGCCAACATAGTGTTGAAATATGTGGAGACGTAGGAATAAGTACACCAGCCATGTTTGTTCCATTGATATTTCCAAAAGCTGTCAGGTGACTCCAACTTCCTTAAGCAACATCGGGAGCAGTTGGTTCATTCCTGGTTGATCACCAATCAGCGAGTTGAGGGAGGGCACAGTGCAGTTTGGTTTTTGATTAGTATTTGTGTCACTAGGCCAACTTCCATGTATAGTGAACTTATGTGGTGAACTACAAGAGGAACATTAGTTGACGGTAACACAATAGGTTGGTGGCCACTGAAGTACTAGCTGATAGTAACCGTCGACAACCAGAGTTGAGATGACCAAGAAGCATACTATTACCATGAGTAGTAATTTCATTTTTCAATTTTCAACCATTCAGGAAATAGAGAGCCAAAAACCCTAAATTCAGCTAATAAGCTCCACAATTGAAAGCACCAATGTTAACCAAATTGCATTAGAAATAAGGTTGTTGAATCAGCATCCAGACCCAACAAATTCCATCCAGTAACTAAATTGCATAAAAATCCGAAGCAAAATCAAAGAATCGAAGCTGAACTAAACCTATAACCTAGAGTTTCAGCCAAAAATGAAAAATCAGAAACCCTAAAAATTGATGGAATAGATAGAAACCTCTGACGAGCTTCTCGGCCGAATGAGGCAGCAAGGCTTTCTTTCTAGACAAATTGGCAGCAATGGAGCAAGGCGGAGCCGGAGAAGGGGAAGGGGCGGAGGAGTCATGGGGTTTGAAATCGTCGTCGACAGACATGGAAGAGGGGTTGAAAACAACGACAAGTTACCACTACACAAAATTGCAGAACAGGGACAAAAATGAATATGCCAAGACCAGATCTAACTTGGAAAAATCACAGAATTGTAACATTGACGATTCTTTGTAACATTCTGTGGCACATTTGGACAGTGTCTGAGCTGCTCCTGAAAGTCAAAGCAGAAGCTAATCTCCAAAAGTATGGTCCAAGGCAAAAAGCGCTGGAGCCTTGGGGGCTTCGTACTTTTAGCTTAAGAGCACTTATTATATATATATATATTACACCCAGCAGTACCTCCACTTGGAGTATAAAAAACCTGGGGGTTCAAGAGAATTACGTAGTTCCATCCACTAAGTTAAAAATAATAATAATAATAATAATATGCCAAGACCAGATCTAACTTGGAAAAATCACATCATCGTGACATTGGCGATGCTCTGTAACATTCTGTAGCACATCTGTACACTGTCTGAGCTACTCCTGAAAGTTAAAGCAGAAGCAAATCTCGAGAAGCATGGTCCAACGCTTGCAGCACTCCCACTGTACCTTTATGCACCACAGGTGCAGTCCCAATCCAGTTTGTGGTTCAATGGCTTTTACGACCTCACTGAACAATATTGCTTAATTTGTAGCGATAGCTTAGTATTCACGAGGTAAACTCCGTTTCCTTGATGTCTGGTGTGAGGGCAAAGATCCTGTGTATTTATTAGCAATGGCCACATTCCCATTCCCATGAGGACAAGTCATCTATTGCCTAACAGACCCAATCTCGCCCCCAAATAATTTTGGAAAATGTCAGCAATGAACAGACCCACTCTCTTCATTGGAATAAGTACACCGGCCGTGTTTTGTTCCATTAATGTTTCCAAAACCAGTCAGGCGCCGACTCCAAATCGGGCCAATCCTTGAGTTAGGGCTCAGTGCAGTGTCACTAAGCCAAAGTCCATGTATAGTTTACTTATGTGGTGAACTACAAGAAGATACGGTAGTAATTTCATGTTTGAACTATTAAGAAAATAGAGTGCCCTAAATTCAGCTAATAAGTTCCACAATTGAATGCACCAATGTAAACCAAATTGCATTAGAATTAAGGTTGTTGAATCAGCATCCAGATCCAAAACAGTAAGTAAATTGCATAAAAATCCAAATCGAAATCAAAGAATTTTCAGGCCAAAATAAAAAAATAAAAAAAATTGAAAAATCTTGAAACCCTAAAAAGAATAAAAAATTGATGGAATTGATAGAAACCTTTGAGGAGCTTGATGACAAGCTTCTTAGTGGGCTGAGGCGGCTGGGATTTCTTTCTGGCCAAATTGGCGGCGACGGAGCGAGGCGGAGTTGGGGAAGGGGAAGGGGCGGAGGAGTCGTGAGGCTTGAAATCGTCGTCGACGGACATGGAAGAGGGATCGAAAACGACATCGTTGTTGTTGCTGTTGTTGCTGTTGAAGTCTTGGTGATGGAGACCGTTTTTGGGGTCGAGAGCTGCGGCTTGGGATTTGGCCTTTTTCATGGCGGAGAAGGGAGGAGGAGATGTGGGGTTGAGATTGGAAGAAGAAGAAGAAGAAGAAGAAGAAGAGTTGCTGTTGTTGTTGTTGTTGTTGTTGATGTTGGAGGTGGTGGATGTGGCTGAGCGTTTGGTGGGGAGAGACATGAAATAGAAGAAAATAAGGGAGGTGTGATCAAGAAGAAGAAGAGGAGGGCATTGTATGATATTTACCTCTGTTTATTACTCTCTCTCTCTATTCTATTCTCTTTCTCTACACAAAGCGTAGAGCTTTGTCCGAGCCGAGAAACTACAGGATAGTCAGGGGGGTTGCTTTTCTGTTAGCGTGTGATGTTTTAAGTGGAAATGTCGAGTAAGTCCCTATTATAAATAAATACATCAATGGACCATTTTGGATAAAATATCATTTTCATCTTTAATCTATTACAGAAGTTTGTCTTCTTAAGGTCTCAAATATTCTATTTTTGTCGCTAAACTTATCCAAACCTGCTAATTTTCGTCCTTTCAGTCTATTTTCATTAGCTTAGCTTAGGTCTTATGTGGCATTAGAGAGTGCTAATGCTATATCTAAATTGGACTAAAATTATTTTATTTAAAAAAATACGAACACGTGGCAAATAATTATAAATATATGTGAAAACCATTTTCTAAAAGTCCAAAATTACTAGTCGTATTGTAATTTTCATTTAGGCTATGTTTGTTTCGAGATTAAATGAAATTGGGAAAATATTTGACACCCTAATGTGTGTTTAGGTGCACATGTAAAACTCAGACAAACTGAAAACCATTTACTATGATCGTAAAATTTTGCCTATTCACCTGTAAAATTATTTACACCCTTAATATACCTTCAAACCCATTTTTATGGACTAAAAACTTGAAGAGAGAGAGAGAGAAGAGAATGAGTTAGGAACCCAACCAAGCTTTGGACCATCCAAAATCATGCCACCCCACCGGACCAGCCAAGCTTCCTCTCTTCTCTCTTCTTCCTCGTCTCTTCTTCTCTTCCATTTTCGACCTTTGCTCCTCCATCTCTATCAAACCCAAGCCCAGATCCTCCACACATCGATCTCGCTGCCTCAACCCATCCCCCACCCACGTCATCACTACCCTCTTTGCTTCTCTTTTTTTTTTTTTTGTAAAACAACATTTGTTCTTGGGTTTTGGAAGATCGGTGGTGGGTTGATTCATGGGTTTGTAGGTTTTGATGTGGCCAATTGGGGGTGGTGGATCGGTGGCTGTGGTGGTTTGTGGGATTCAACAGTGGTGGGTTATGGGTTTTAGTAGATGGGTTTTGATATTAATTTTGAGATTAATAGGTTTTGATTTTGATTATGATTTTTTTAGGTTAATCGGTTATGTGGTGGTTGATAGTGGTTGTTGGTAGCTGGGTTTGTAGTGGCCGGTGGTGGTTGGGTTTATGGTGGTAACTGTGGTGGCTGAGTTTTCTAAAAATAGGTTTTTACATGCATTACCAAATACTGAAAATACTTTTCCGGCAAATTTTCCAAAACACAAACAAACAACTGAAAATATTTTACACTAGGAAAATATTTTACATATCACCAAACACAACCTTAGCATACCAAATCTGCCTTAGAAGATGCATGAAGCATAGTCATGAGTAAGAAAATGCACAATTTAATATATGACTAGCTTAGGGCTTAAATACTAATCAATCCTCTTTTATGTTCCAATCCAGGTATTATACTAAAGAAAGTGAAAAATTATGGGTTGTGTTAACGGGCACCATAAGGTGCCCGTTAATTGTTAATTGTTGCCTATTGTCCTTTTTTTGTAGCTTTATTGCAGATTTATGTCATTTTTTTGTAACTTTTTGGTTATGGGGCCAACTTTATAGAGAGAAAAAAATATTAAAATAAATTGTGAGGTCAGTTTTATGTTTTTTTCTTTTATTTATTCAATTTTTTTATTAAATGGGACCCATATTAGTGCAACCTTAACAAGCACCATACGATACTTGTTAACATTTGCCAAAAAAAATATAATGGATGCATTGATTTATATAATGGAATTATAACCTGCCTAAAACTAAAGAAATACCAATTATGCAACAAGCGTTGAAAATTCATCAGTTACAATAAAATAAAAAATAAAAAAAACACCTTCGGTTTTGCCTAGCATGTGCCTAGCATGTACCAATTACTAAATCAAAACCTATACATCAAACTTTAGTTTTCTATTAGATTTGTAGGTTGAAATGGCCATTCTAGCAAGAAGGGGGAGTTGCAGTAAAATAAAAATTATGACAGGAACAATAGCCGCAAAAATACATAGCATAAGTAAAAAAGCACAATTAAACACTATCATCATGGTTGCAATAGAGAAGATAAGTGCGAAAATTCCTCTGATCTTTTTTTTTTTTTGTAAAACAACATTTGTTCTTGGGTTTTGGAAGATCGGTGGTGGGTTGATTCGTGGGTTTGTAGGTTTTGATGTGGCCAATTGGGGGTGGTGGATCGGTGGCTGTGGTGGTTTGTGGGATTCAACAGTGGTGGGTTATGGGTTTTAGTAGATGGGTTTGATATTAATTTTGAGATTAATAGATTTTGATTTTGATTATGATTTTTTTAGGTTAATCGGTTATGTGGTGGTTGATAGTGGTTGTTGGTAGCTGGGTTTGTAGTGGCCGGTGGTGGTTGGGTTTATGGTGGTAACTGTGGTGGCTGAGTTTTCTAAAAATAGGTTTTTACATGCATTACCAAATACTGAAAATACTTTTCCGGCAAATTTTCCAAAACACAAACAAACAACTGAAAATATTTTACACTAGGAAAATATTTTACATATCACCAAACACAACCTTAGCATACCAAATCTGCCTTAGAAGATGCATGAAGCATAGTCATGAGTAAGAAAATGCACAATTTAATATATGACTAGCTTAGGGCTTAAATACTAATCAATCCTCTTTTATGTTCCAATCCAGGTATTATACTAAAGAAAGTGAAAAATTATGGGTTGTGTTAACGGGCACCATAAGGTGCCCGTTAATTGTTAATTGTTGCCTATTGTCCTTTTTTTGTAGCTTTATTGCAGATTTATGTCATTTTTTTGTAACTTTTTGGTTATGGGGCCAACTTTATAGAGAGAAAAAAATATTAAAATAAATTGTGAGGTCAGTTTTATGTTTTTTTCTTTTATTTATTCAATTTTTTTATTAAATGGGACCCATATTAGTGCAACCTTAACAAGCACCATACGATACTTGTTAACATTTGCCAAAAAAAATATAATGGATGCATTGATTTATATAATGGAATTATAACCTGCCTAAAACTAAAGAAATACCAATTATGCAACAAGCGTTGAAAATTCATCAGTTACAATAAAAAAAATAAAAAAAACACCTTCGGTTTTGCCTAGCATGTGCCTAGCATGTACCAATTACTAAATCAAAACCTATACATCAAACTTTAGTTTTCTATTAGATTTGTAGGTTGAAATGGCCATTCTAGCAAGAAGGGGGAGTTGCAGTAAAATAAAAATTATGACAGGAACAATAGCCGCAAAAATACATAGCATAAGTAAAAAAGCACAATTAAACACTATCATCATGGTTGCAATAGAGAAGATAAGTGCGAAAATTCCTCTGATCTTTTTTTTTTTTTTTTTGCAAGGGCATACTAAAATCCGCTATTGCATATTGTGATATGAGGATCCCCAAATACATTAACACTAAAGTTGAGGAAGAAAAACGTAACTACCACAAGAAAATAATGTTTTATTACAAAGAAAAGAGTTATTACAATAGTTGATGTGAGGTGTTGCAATAAAATTTGAGGCAATATATTTGTGCAATAAAAAAAATCGTTGCAATGAACTCTAGATATATTAATAAAAACTTTGATGCAATGATATATATGTTTTTACAATAAATAATTTACTGCTTTGAATATATTTCTTATTTTAATAGATTGTAAATAATTGACAAAATAATTTGGTTAATTTATTGCGACAATGTGTTCATTACAATAGATAATTATTTTATATTTGTCATTACAATAGGTTGTAAAAAAAATGGATATCAAGTTATTGCAATGATATCTACTTTGCAGCTTCATGTTTATCATTATAATAAGTTATAAAATAATTGATATTAAGATATTACAATGATATCTTTATTATTGCAATGAAGAAAATTTCAAAGTGATTATTGCAATGAACAAATTTACGTTATTTTTCTTAAGCTTGAAACTCTTGGTGGATAGTTTAGGACTAGTTACATCACTGAAGTTTTTAGAAATTCAAGAATTCAAATTGATATTTTCTCGGTGGCGGCCCTTTGTAAAGCAAGATCTATAAAAGAAATTTTTTTTGTCATTTGATCTATCTAACAAAGATAGTCGTACCATGTTAGTGGAATACAAGATTTTGGTGACTAATTGCTTAAGAGCCAAATTGGTGCATTTATTGAGTGACATTCAGCGTTTGAAAAGAATACTTTTTTACAATGCACAAAGAAAGACTGAAAAATAAGTACTATGTTGTCTTGCATTATGCTACGAGAGGAAAGGAATTAGGTGAGGAGGACCCTGATAACCTATTAGGTGGTGGCAAGGCTAATATCTTCGAAGGGAGACCAAATTTGATAATGCGGAATTAGGAAATGCAAAAGGAACTTGAGAAGATATAAAGGCGGTTGATAGAGCTTGAACAAATTTTTCTAGAGCTGGTGGGCTCTAGGGCTAGTGGAACCAATTGGATAATGAAGAAAATGGGCTTATTGGATAGGTGCATGCAGGGATGACCATGGGTTTGGTATCGGTCGGGTATACCCATACCCAACCTGATTATTCTACCCATGGTATCCGACTATCTTACCCAATTAGTGCCCATACCCAATTAATTATTACCCAGTTTATTTACCCATGCATGTGTGCTGGTTTTGTTGATGATTTCCATTATTTTCATTTTGGTAAGTTTCATCTGGTCAGTGAGTTTTAGTTTTGATTTCCATTTTGTAGAAAATATGCATGTGCTACTCTATTGTTTTTTTTTTCTCAATATTCTTTATAAATCTATATCCATTATCTTCTAATTATGTTGATATGATTCATTGCACACTAACATAGGACTTGGCATATGGCACAAGGTATGGCATGTGGCATCAATTTCTTTCTCAATGAATTCCCTAGCCACCTGCAAATATGCAACTACATATCCTTAATCTTCACCAAACACATACACCCATACCCACAAACAGCGGTGAGAGTGGAGGTGAAGCTTGCCGTCCAAGAAGGATAAGAGAAAAGTAAACAAAAGAGGATAATTCTTGCTTGCTAAGTATACTTCTATGGTGGCTTCCTGTGATAGGGACAGCAGGGCTTTCAACATATTTATTTTGTTTTTTCAAAAAAATACAAATTACATCTTTAAGATTATTATTTTTATTTTACTATATATATTGATTTTTTATTTTTTTTATAAATATTATACATATATTTCTTATTATCCCAAAACAAAATTAATTGATCCATTCTTTAATAAGTTTTGTGCTTGACAAAAATAAACTTATGACCAAACTTAATAAGTATATTTTGTATTTTTGTCTTTTCTTAAAAATAAATTTTAGTTGCTTTTTAGTTTTTTTTTTTAATACTTAACAAGAGTAACAGACGAAAGTACTAACATTGAAAATAACTGTGAACTTATACAATCAAAATTAATAAAAATGAAACCTATATAGGACCAAAATGACAACAAAATTTTAAAAGTATAATTTATTTTTTCAGTAGTGTTTTGTAGGCATGCAATAGACAGTTGTTGACTGCTGTTTTTGCCAAAATTCAACCAGTCCAACACAAATATTTTTATTTTTCAATGCAGGGCCCAAACCCATACTATATAGCAAGGAATTAAGGGAGTGTGATTTTGGACAGTCATGATTAGGCTTTATTTTGGGGGTTTTCATTTTCCCAAAACATAGATTTTGCTAGTTGGCACCATTTTCAAAACATGAGAGTCTATGAAAAACCTCATGTGTTTGGGCACTATCATGCATTAGTAACAATAGTTGCTCAACTCTTTGTATCTAAAATTTCAATATCACCATTTTTAGCTAAGAAAATACATTTGATTTCGTTGGAAGTTCTCTAACGAGGTTTTGAACATTTAGTAATCAAATTACCCTATAATTGTGGCTTATTAATGATTTTTGTATATGTGGCAACATAGTAATGCTCTCTCTCTCTCTCTCTCTCTCTCTTGATAAGTAGTGTAATTTTGAACTTGACTTTTCCCTTTACATTCATTTTTTCTCAAATCTAAGGGGTGATTGGGCCATTTCCCATTTTATTTACCCTTTCCACAATCAACCCTAATAAATATCAAATAAAAAAGTCTTTAAGCATGGCATACCATAGGTTGTCAAGTAAATTTTTTTTTTAAAAAGGGAAAAACTTTGCTGCAAGAATTGAATTTTAATTCTTTCAATCCAAGGATTACAAGTGGGTTTTAGTTAGCTCAATTGTTGAAGTTTCTGATAGTTGGATAAGAGATTTGAGGTTTAAATCCTATCTACACTAAAAATCGAGTAGTTTTTTAATCTAATAATAAGAGCTATTATCATGAGCAGACACCATGAGATTTAAGTTTTTTTTTTTTCTACTCAAAAAAATAAAAAGTAACAATGAGTATTTATCTTCTCTCCCTCTTCTTTTATTGTTGGGCTATTGTGATAGATGTAACATTTGGTGGCTAGATTTGAATGATTGAACATGTGGTGGATGGATTCAAATGATAGCTATTGGAGGGTTATAGTGGTTTGGCGATTGCAATTTTGTTTTTTTTTTTTTTTAAATTATGATCCTCGCTTGACCCATGACTATGGGTCAAATAGATTGAAATTTTGTTTTGATACCAGATGTAGGACAATTTTAATAACTTCAATATAAAAATTTAATATAATCACATTAATATTATATATGTTATATACATGTATGTATGTATTCTAGATGATTTATATTCTTATATTATTATAATCTTAAATAATTTGGTTTTTTTATTTATTTTTATTTCAGATATGAATGACTGTATTTAATTTCAGGTGGATGTGAGCCCAAAATAATGACTGTATATAGGCTAGGTAGAGCATAAATAAGAAAGTAGCTCATTGTCCAATATAGTAGCACCTTGAGGGCCTTAGCAATGTCAGCCCACAAAAAGGCCTATAGATTTTGAGATTGAGTATGTAACTACTAACTACACGTATCCCTTTTAGCTCTCTTGTTCTCTGTCTCCTCTCAACTCTCAATTCTCAACCCTAACCCTAACCCTAACCTCAACCGTTAGCTCTTTTGACTATGGAAAACGATGATAGTCATGATAGACCAGTGATCGTTTTTGGTGGGTATGACTGTCGCAAACCAACTTCACATAGAAGCAAAACAATGGAGATGGAGTGGCATGCCATTAAGGCCCCAGACCCAAACGCAGAAACCTTTTCTTCTTCTTCTTCAGAAAAGCAAAAGCTTAATCCGTTTTCAACAGTGGAGCTTCACAAACGCAATCACAATATTGTAGCTTTAGGCTTATGTCTCTATTGTTTTAGCAAGTGTACAAACCAAGTTTGTACCTTAGACCTTAACCATCCAAGTGTTGGTTGGAAGCAAGTTCCTCCAACGACCGTTCCTAGAGAAGCCAGTCCTAAGGGTGTGCGTGGTTCGGTCGGTGCAGTTTTTTCTCAAATTTACCACCGAACCAATAGGATCGGTATTCACATAATTGGAACCGATGCACACTGGTTAAAGTCGGTTTTATAACTTATAGCGGTGCGGTTTTTGTGGTCAGATAGTGGTGCAGTTTTTTGAGGTCGGTTCAATCGGTTTATTAGGTTTGAAACATTAAAATAACAAAATATTTTCGTTATAAAAAAATTGGGCTGTTAGGCCCAATATTATCAATACCAAAAAAACACAATACGTTCAAAATTCCAAGAAAAATGTACAAACTTTTCACACAAACGACTAACCTGTTATACATCAACCAAAATATCCACTTGATATGTTTTTTAAGAGAGAAAAAAAAAAAAAACTTTTCAACAGCAGCCTTTGAAACATATCTATTAATACATTGTTTTCTTCTTCAGCAACCAAATTAGAACACTAACACATTCAAAAAGATAAAGCAAACTTTATGCTTTGGTGGAGCTACTGACTCACAAAGCATTTCAATGCTACAATTACCCAGAAATAAAATAATAATTATTATAAATTCATAATCACTTACTGATATAGGTCAAGAATAACAAGATGGGCTAGAGTGATTGAGTGCAAGACTTGAGAGTGTGGTGTCTAACTTCCTTGGTGTGGTGTCTGCCGTTTGGTGTGGAGAGTGATTGAGTGCAAGACTTGAGAGAGAGGAGAGAGAGTTTTAAGGTGAGAATAGAGGAAAAGAAAGAATATATAGAAGCCTTGACTTAGCACAAAACGACAGTGTTTGGTGCCTTGTTTATTGTTTTTCCAAAACCAAGAGAAACAACGTCATTTCACACATTATTTTAAAAATATATATATATTTGTTGCTACAGCCATATATCGGTCGGTTCAAAAATATTGGTTTCGAGGTTTCAATCTCCGCTAGCTCCACCGCACTGAAGTCGGATTGCCTTTCGCCCTCCGCTCGTCGACCTTGGGTCAGTCAGTTAGTCTGTCCTACCAAAAGTGCGGCTACATCGGTGCCGTTCGGTCTTATCGGCTCCGAACTGGTTTGCACAGCCTGTAGCGAAAATACCACTTCCCAACCTATGAAAGTGCGGCTACAGTTTTTTTCTCTTTTACATGACAACAACAGAAAAAATCATAATCACCAAAATAACATTTTTTCTATATCCTGTCAGCCCAAGCTTCTGCTCTATAGACTAAACCTCATAAAATATTCCATTAAAAAACCATGCAACATTATTCAAGTCAGGTCAAATTATCAACTGGATCAAACATAATTAGGTTCCACAAAACTCAACACAACCCTAGATAACAATGTCAATTGCCAAGTACCATACTTCTTATTTTATTTAACAAATAAAATAAAAGTAACAGGAGTAATATAATTATAAATAGAATTATAATTAGTTTTTTCTTGCTTGTAATGTTGACCACACAAAAATTTGTTCAGACAAAAATGACGTCGTTGCTATTCTCGTAGCTGCAGCATTTCTTTTCACTGACTTTGCAGTTTCATTTATCAAAACCCCAACTAAATACTATATAAGTAGTAGAGCAGTAACATTAGTGGTGCTAAAAAATTAAATTGCTATTTTTAGTACCACAAACTTAAAAATAGGAGCTGCAAAAGTAGAGACATATAAAAAATTTTTAGCTCTTAAACTATAGTGCATAGCCATCTTTGGCTATGCACAACTTAAAGCTTTACCAAAATATTAATATTTTATTTATTTTTATAATTAAATAATATTTACTCTATTACAATTCTATAAATATAAGTGCTTGTAAGTTGTAACGGGCTAAGTCTGGATGGAGCTTCGCACATCATACACGTGTGTGTATTAGATTAAGTGAGATTAGAAATTAAAAAAAAAAAAAATTTACTCTGATCTTCACTGTAGCCCGAACGCAGGTTGCTCATTTTTCCTCTTCAGCTCCTCTTCTTTTTTTTTTTTTTTTTTAATTTTATTTTATGGAGAGATCAGAGATCAACAGTGTTGATGATTTCAGTGAGGATCTCGGTGCCGAAACGGTGAGACTAAGCTCGGCAACGGTTGGGTTCGGTGCCGAAACGGTTCGTGGGTGGTGAGATTTCTGGGTGGTTGTGGCTTGCTTTTCATCTGTCTCTCTCTCTTTCCTCTCACTCAGATCGGCCTCTCTCTACTACTGTGGATGCTCTAACAAAACAATCCTGGAGCTGGAGCCAAAGTCACTCAAATGCTTCATCCACTTCCCAAACCCACAAGGCTAATACCCCTTCAACTCCAGCAACTCACACTCCCTCTCTTAAACCCACAAGCACAAACACAAACACAAGCACAGGCACAAGCACAAACACAAACACAAACACAAACACAAACACAAACAACACCTATCATTCTCCCAAATAACCCTCTAAACCAACACAGCCGCAGCTTCAGCTTTGAACAAAACTACAGGCAAATCTGCAACCTCCTGCTCTCCTTAACACACTCCAAGTCCCTCCAAAAGGGTCTCCAACTCCATGCCCACATCATCAAATCAGGCCTTCAAACCATCCCTCTCATTTCCAATCACCTCATCAACTTCTATTCCAAGTCCCAACTACCCCTTTTTTCCTTCAAATTTTCGACGAAGCCCCTCGTAAGTCCTCCACCAATTGGAGCTCTGTTATCTCCTCTTTTGCCCAGAATGAGCTTCCTTTACTTGCCCTCCACTTCTTTCGTCAAATGCTCCAATCCGGACTCTTCCCGACGACCATATATTTCCTAGTGCCACTAAGTCTTGTGCCATTTTGTCTATGTGTGATGTTGGACAGTCTATATATTGCCTTGCTGTGAAGACTGGGTATGAATTTGATGTCTTTGTGGGGAGTTCTATGGTGGATATGTATGCCAAATGTGGCAAGATTAAGTCTGCACGGAAACTGTTTGATGAAATGCCTGAGAAGAATGTGGTTTGTTGGAGCGGGATGATATATGGGTATGCTCAATTGGGTGAAGATGATGAGGCTTTGAAGTTATTTAAGCAAGCCTTGTTTCATGAATTGGATGTTAACGATTTTACATTTTCGAGTGTTATTCGAGTTTGTGGCAATTCAACTTTACTGGAATTGGGGAAGCAAATTCACGGGTTGTGCTTCAAGACGAGCTTTGATTCGTCAAGCTTTGTGGGTAGTTCTTTGGTTTCGCTGTACTCAAAGTGTGGAGTCATTGAGGGCGCTTATCGGGTTTTTAATGATATACCAGTCAGGAATCTTGGTATGTGGAATGCAATGCTGATAGCTTGTGCCCAGCATGCGCACACAGATAGAACTTTTGAGATGTTTAAAGAGATGGAAGGTGCTGGAATGAAGCCAAATTTCATTACTTTTTTATGTGTCCTATATGCTTGTAGCCACACGGGTTTAGTTGA